>JAHLWY010002690.1:0-10947 GCA_020002185.1 Paraescarpia echinospica | reverse complement strand
CCACTGTCACATACACCTTCCTATGGGCCCACTGTCACATACACCCTACTATGCACCAACTGTCGCATACACCCTCCTATTGGCTAACTGTCACATACACCCTCCTATGGGCCCACTCTAACATAAACCTACTATGCACCCATTGTCACTTACACCCTACTATGCACCCACTGTCACATACACCCTCCTATGGGCCCACTGTCACATACACCCTACTATGCACCCACTGTCACACACACCCTCCTATGTGGACACGGTCACATACACCCTCCTATGGGCCCACTGTCAGATACACCCTCCTATGCACCCACTATCACATACACCCACCTATGGGCCCACTGTCACATACACCCTACTATGCACCCACTGTCACATACACCCTCCTAAGCACCCACTGTCACAAACACCCTCATATGCGCCCACTGTCACATACACCCTCCTATGCGCCCACTGTCACATACACCCTACAATGCACCCACTGTCGCATACACCCTCCTATGGGCCTACTGTCACATACACCCTCCTATGGTCCTACTGTAACATAACCCCACTATGAAGCCATTGTCACATACACCCTACAATGCACCCACTGTCGCATACACCGTCCTATGGGCCCACTGTCACATACACTCTCCTATGGGCCTACTGTAACATAACCCCACTATGCACCCTTTGTCACATACACTCTACTATGCACCCACTGTCACATACACAGTCCTATGGGCCCACTGTAACATAACCCCACTATCCACCCATTGTCACATACACCCTACAATGCACCCACTGTCACATACACCCTCCTATGGTCCTACTGTAACATAACCCCACTATGCACCCATTGTCACATACACCCTACAATGCACCCACTGTCGCATACACCGTCCTATGGGCCCACTGTCACATACACCCTCCTATGGGCCTACTGTAACATAACCCCACTATGCACCCATTGTCACATACACCCTACTATGCACCCACTGTCACATACACCGACCTATGGGCCCACTGTAACATAACTCCACTATGCACCTATTGTCACATACACCCTACTATGCACCCACTGTCACATACACCGTCCTATGGGCCCACGGTCACATAAACCCTCATATGCACCCACTGTCACATCTACCCTACAATGCACCCACTGTCACATACACCCTCCTATGGGTCAACTGTCACATACACCCTCCTATCTACCTACTGTCACATACAACCTCCTATGGGCCCACTGTCACATACACCCTCCTACACGCCCACTGTCACATACATCCTCCTATGCAGACACTGTCAGATACACCGTAATATGCACCCACTGTTACATACATCCACCTATGGGCCCACTGTCACATACAGCCTACTATGCACTCACTGTCACTTACACCCTCCTAAGCACCCAGTGTCACAAACACCTTCATATGCGCCCATTGTCACATACACCCTCCTACGCACCCACTGTCAAATACACCTTACTATGCACCCACTGTCACATACACCCTCATATGGGCCCACTGTCACATACACCCTCCTATGTGCCCACTGTCACGTACACCCTCCTAAGCGCCCACTGTCACATACACCCTCCTATAGGCCAACTGTCAGATACACCCTACTATGCACCCACTGTCACATACACCCTCGTATGCAGACACTGTCAGATACACCCGCCAATGCGGACACTGTCACATACACTCTCCTACGTGCCCACTGTCAGATACACCCTCCTATCTACCGACTGTCACATACACCCTCCTACGTGCCAACTGTCACATACAACCTACTATGCACCCACTGTCACATACACACTCCTATGCACCCATGTCACATACACCCTCCTATGGGCCCACTGTAACATAAACCTACTATACACCCTTTGTCACTTACACCCTACTATGCACCCACTATCAGATACACCGTCCTATGAGCCCACTGTCACATAAAACCTCATATGCACCCACTGTCACATACAGCCTCCTATGGGCCAACTGTCACATACACCCTACTATGCACCCACTGTCACACACACTCTCCTATGTGGACACTGTCACATACACCCTCCTAAGGGCCCACTGTCAGATACACCCTCCTATGCACCCACTATCACATACACCCACCTATGGGCCCACTGTCACATACAACCTCCTACACGCCCACTGTCACATACACCCTCCTAAGAACCCACTGTCACATACACCCTACTATGCTCCCACTGTCACATATACCCTCCTATGGGGCTACTGTCACATACACCATACTTTGCACCCACTGTCACATACACCCTCCTATGCAGACACTGTCAGATACACCCTAATATGGACCCACTGTTACATACATCCACCTATGGGCCCACTGTCACATACAGCCTACTATGCACTCACTGTCACATACACCCTCCTAAGCACCCACTGTCACAAACACCCTCATATGCGCCCACTGTCACATACACCCTCCTACGCACCCACTGTCACATACACCCTACTATGCACCCACTGTCACATACACCCTCATATGGGCCCACTGTCACATACACCCTACTATGCACCCACTGTGAGATACACCCTCCTATGCGCTCACTGTCACATACACCCTCCTATGGGCCAACTGTCACATATACCCTCCTATCTACCCACTGTCACGTACACCCTCCTATGGGCTCACTGTCAAATACACCCTCCTACACGCCCACTGTCACATACACCCTTCTACGTGCCCACTGTCACATACACCCTCCTAAGCGCCCACTGTCACATACACCCTCCTATGCACCCAATGTCACATACACCCTACTACGCACCCACTGTCACATACACCCTCCTATAGGCCCTCTGTCAGATTCACCCTACTATGCACCCACTGTCACATACACCCTCTTATGCAGACACTGTCAGATACACCCGCCTATGCGGGCACTGTCACATACACTTTCCTAAGCGCCCACTGTCAGATACACCCTCCTATCTACCCACTGACACATACACCCTCCTACGTGCCCACTGTCACATACAACCTACTATGCACCCACTGTCACATACACCCTCCTATGGGCCCACTGTTATATACACCCTCCTATGCGCCCACTGTAACATAACCCTACTATGCACCCATTGTCACTTACACCATACCATGCACCCACTGTCACATACACCTTCCTATGGGCCCACTGTCACATACACCCTACTATGCACCCACTGTCGCATACACCCTCCTATTGGCCCACTGTCACATAACCCTCCTATGGGCCAACTCTAACATAAACCTACTATGCACCCTTTGTCACTTACACCCTACTATGCACCCACTGTCACATACACCCTCCTATGGGCCCACTGTCACATACACCCTACTATGCACCCACTGTCACACACACCCTCCTATGCGGACACTGTCACATACACCCTCCTATGGGCCCACTGTCAGATACACCCTCCTATGCACCCACTATCACATACACCCACCTACGGGTCCACTGTCACATACACCCTACTATGCACCCACTGTCACATACACCCTCCTAAGCACCCACTGTCACAAACACCCTCATATGCGCCCACTGTCACATACACCCTCCTATGCGCCCACTGTCACATACACCCTACTATGAACCCACTGTCACATACACCCTACAATGCACCCACTGTCGCATACACCCTCCTATGGGCCTACTGTCACATACACCCTCCTATGGTCCTACTGTAACATAACCCCACTATGCACCCATTGTCACATACACCCTACTATGCACCCACTGTCGCATACACCGTCCTATGGGCCCATTGTCACATACACCCTCCTATGGGCCTACTGTAACATAACCCCAATATGCACCCATTGTCACATGCACTCTACTATGCACCCACTCTCACATACACCGTCCTATGGGCCCACTGTGACATAACCCCAGTATGCACCCATTGTCACATACACCCTACAATGCACCCACTGTCGCGTACACCCTCCTATGGGCCTACTGTCACATACACCCTCCTATGGTCCTACTGTAACATAACCCGACTATGCACCCATTGTCACATACACCCTACAATGCACCCACTGTCGCATACACCGTCCTATGGGCCCACTGTCACATACACCCTCATATGGGCCTACTGTAACATAACCCCACTATGCACCCATTGTCACATACACCCTACTATGCACCCACTGTCACATACACCGACCAATGGGCCCACTGTAACATAACTCCACTATGCACCCATTGTCACATACACCCTACTATGCACCCACTGTCACATACACCGTCCTATTGGCCCACGGTCACATAAACCCTCATATCCACCCACTGTCACATCTACCCTACAATACACCCACTGTCACATACACCCTCCTATGGGCCAACTGTCACATACACCGTCCTATCTACCTACTGTCACATACAACCTCCTATGGGCCCACTGTCACATACACCCACCTACACGCCCACTGTCACATACATCCTCCTATGCACCCACTGTCACATACACCCTACTATGCACCCACTGTCACATACACCCTCCTATGCAGACACTGTCAGATACACCCTAATATGCACCCACTGTTACATACATCCACCTATGGACCCACTGTCACATACAGCCTACTATGCACCCACTGTGAGATACACCCTCCTATGCGCCCACTGTCACATACACCCTCCTATGGGCCAACTGTCATATACACCCTCCGATCTACCCACTGTCACGTACACCCTCCTATGGGCCCACTGTCAAATACACCCTCCTACACGCCCACTGTCACATACACCCTCCTATGTGCCCACTGTCACGTACACACTCCTAAGCGCCCACTGTCACATACACCCTCCTATGCACCCACTGTCACATACACCCTCCTATAGGCCAACTGTCAGATACACCCTACTATGCACCCACTGTCACATACACCCTCGTATGCAGACACTGTCAGATACACCCGCATATGCGGACACTGTCACATACACTCTCCTACGTGCCCACTGTCAGATACACCCTCCTATCTACCCACTGTCACATACACCCTCCTACGTGCGAACTGTCACATACAACCTACTATGCACCCACTGTCACATACACACTCCTATGCATCCACTGTCACATACACCCTCCTATGGGCCCACTGTAACATAAACCTACTATACACCCATTGTCACTTACACCCTCCTATGCACCCACTTTCACATACACCCACCTATGGGCCCATTCTCACATACACCCTCCTACACGCCCACTGTCACATACACCCTCCTAAGCACCCACTGTCACATACACCCTCCTAACCACCCACTGTCACAAACACCCTCATATGCGCCCACTGTCACATACACCCTCCTACGCACCCACTGTCACATACACCCTACTATGCACCCACTGTCACATACACCCTCATATGGGCCCACTATCACATACACCCTACTATGCATCCACTGTGAGATACACCCTCCTATGCGCTCACTGTCACATACACCCTCCTATGGGCCAACTGTCACATATACCCTCCTATCTACCCACTATCACGTACACCCTCCTATGGGCTCACTGTCAAATACACCCTCCTACACGCCCACTGTCACATACACCCTTCTACGTGCCCACTGTCACATACACCCTCCTAAGCGCCCACTGTCACATACACCCTCCTATGCACCCAATGTCACATACACCCTACTACGCACCCACTGTCACATACACCCTCCTATAGGCCCACTGTCAGATTCACCCTACTATGCACCCACTGTCACATACACCCTCCTATGGGCCCACTGTTATATACACCCTCCTATGCGCCCACTGTAACATAACCCTACTATGCACCCATTGTCACTTACACCATACTATGCACCCACTGTCACATACACCTTCCTATGGGCCCACTGTCACATACACCCTACTATGCACCCACTGTCGCATACACCCTCCTATTGGCCCACTGTCACATAACCCTCCTATGGGCCAACTCTAACATAAACCTACTATGCACCCATTGTCACTTACACCCTACTATGCACCCACTGTCACATACACCCTCCTATGGGCCCACTGTCACATACACCCTACTATGCACCCACTGTCACACACACCCTCCTATGTGGACACGGTCACATACACCCTCCTATGGGCCCACTGTCAGATACACCCTCCTATGCACCCACTATCACATACACCCACCTATGGGCCCACTGTCGCATACACCCTACTATGCACCCACTGTCACATACACCCTCCTAAGCACCCACTGTCACAAACACCCTCATATGCGCCCACTGTCAAATACACCCTCCTATGCGCCCACTGTCACATACACCCTACTATGCACCCACTGTCACATACACCCTACAATGCACCCACTGTCGCATACACCCTCCTATGGGCCCACTGTCACATACACCCTCCTATGGGCCTACTGTAACATAACCCCACTATGCACCCATTGTCACATACACTCTACTATGCACCCACTGTGACATACACCGTCCTATGGGCCCACTGTGACATAACCCCACTATGCACCCATTGTCACATACACCCTCCTATGCACCCACTGCCACATACACCCTCATATGCACCCACTGTCACATACACCCTACGATGCACCCACTGTCACATACACCCTCCTATGGGCCCACTGTTATATACACCCTCCTATGCACCCACTGTAACATAACCCTACTATGCACCCATTGTCACTTACACCATACTATGCACCCACTGTCACATACACCTTCCTATGGGCCCACTGTCACATACACCCTACTATGCACCCACTGTCGCATACACCCTCCTATTGGCCCACTGTCACATAATCCTCCTATGGGCCAACTCTAACATAAACCTACTATGCACCCATTGTCTCTTACACCCTACTATGCACCCACTGTCACATACACCCTCCTATGGGCCCACTGTCACACACACCCTACTATGCACCCACTGTCACACACACCCTCCTATGTGGACACGGTCACATACACCCTCCTATGGGCCCACTGTCAGATACACCCTCCTATGCACCCACTATCACATACACCCACCTATGGGCCCACTGTCACATACACCCTACTATGCACCCACTGTCACATACACCCTCCTAAGCACCCACTGTCACAAACACCCTCATATGCGCCCACTGTCAAATACACCCTCCTATGCGCCCACTGTCACATACACCCTACTATGCACCCACTGTCACGTACACCCTACAATGCACCCACTGTCGCATACACCCTCCTATGGGCCTACTGTCACATACACCCTCCTATGGGCCTACTGTAACATAACCCCACTATGCACCCATTGTCACATACACTCTACTATGCACCCACTGTCACATACACCGTCCTATGGGCCCACTGTGACATAACCCCACTATGCACCCATTGTCACATACACCCTACAATGCACCCACTGTCGCGTACACCCTCCTATGGGCCTACTGTCACATACACCCTCCTATGGTCCTACTGTAACATAACCCGACTATGCACCCATTGTCACATACACCCTACAATGCATCCACTGTTGCATACACCGTCCTATAGGCCCACTGTCACATACACCCTCATATGGGCCTACTGTAACATAACCCCACTATGCACCCATTGTCACATACACCCTACTATGCACCCACTGTCACATACACCCTCTTATGCAGACACTGTCAGATACACCCGCCTATGCGGGCACTGTCACATACACTCTCCTACGCGCCCACTGTCAGATACACCCTCCTATCTACCCACTGTCACATACACCCCCTACGTGCCCACTGTCACATACAACCTACTATGCACCCACTGTCACATACACCCTCCTATGCACCCACTGCCACATACACCCTCATATGCACCCACTGTCACATACACCTTACGATGCACCCACTGTCACATACACCCTCCTATGGGCCCACTGTTATATACACCCTCCTATGCGCCCACTGTAACATAACCCTACTATGCACCCATTGTCACTTACACCATACTATGCACCCACTGTCACATACACCTTCCTATGGGCCCACTGTCACATACACCCTACTATGCACCCACTGTCGCATACACCCTCCTATTGGCCCACTGTCACATACACCCTCCTAAGGGCCAACTCTAACATAAACCTACTGTGCACCCATTGTCACTTACACCCTACTATGCACCCACTGTCACATACACCCTCCTATGTGGACACGGTCACATACACCCTCCTATGGGCCCACTGTCAGATACACCCTCCTATGCACCCACTATCACATACACCCACCTATGGGCCCACTGTCACATACACCCTACTATGCACCCACTGTCACATACACCCTCCTAAGCACCCACTGTCACAAACACCCTCATATGCGCCAACTGTCACATACACCCTCCTATGCGCCCACTGTCACATACACCCTACTATACACCCACTGTCACATACACCCTACAATGCACCCACTGTCGCATACACCCTCCTATGGGCCTACTGTCACATACACCCTCCTATGGTCCTACTGTAACATAACCCCACTATACACCCATTGTCACATACACCCTACAATGCACCCACTGTCGCATACACCGTCCTATGGGCCCACTGTCACATACACCCACCTATGGGCCTACTGTAACATAAACCCACTATGCACCCATTGTCACATACACTCTACTATGCACCCACTGTCACATACACCGTCCTAAGGGCCCACTGTAACATAACCCCACTATGCACCCATTGTCACATACACCCTACAATGCACCCACTGTTGCGTACACCCTCCTATGGGCCTACTGTCACATACACTCTCCTATGGTCCTACTGTAACATAACCCCACTATGCACCCATTGTCACATACACCCTACATTGCACCCACTGTCGCATACACCGTCCTATGGGCCCACTGTCACATACACCCTCATATGGGCCTACTGTAACATAACCCCACTATGCACCCATTGTCACATACACCCTACTATGCACCCACTGTCACATACACCGACCTATGGGCCCACTGTAACATAACTCCACTATGCACCCATTGTCACATACACCCTACTATGCACCCACTGTCACATACACCGTCCTATGGGCCCACGGTCACATAAACCCTCATATGCACCCACTGTCACATCTACCCTACAATGCACCCACTGTCACATACACCCTCCTATGGGCCAACTGTCACATACACCCTCCTATATACCTACTGTCACATACAACCTCCTATGGGCCCACTGTCATATACACCCTCCTACACGCCCACTGTCACATACATCCTCCTATGCACCCACTGTCACATACACCCTACTATGCACCCAATGTCACATACACCCTACTATGCACCCACTGTCACATACACACTCCTATGCACCCACTGTCACATACACCCTCATATGCACCCACTGTCACATACACCCTCCTATGGGCCCACTGTCACATACACCCTCCTATGGGCTCACTGTTACATACACCCTCCTATGGGACTACTGTCACATACACCCCCTATCTACCCATTGTCACATACATCCTCCTATGGGCCCACTGTCACATAACCCTCCTACGTGCCCACTGTCATATACACCCTACTATGCACCCTCTGTCACATACACCCTCCTATGCACCCCCTGTCGCATACACCCTCACATGCACCCATTGTCACATACACTCTCCTATGGGCCCACTGCTATATACACCCTCCTATGCGCCCACTGTCACGTACACCATACTATGCACCCACTGTCACATACACACTCCTATGGGCCCACTGTGACATACAACCTCCTATGGGCCCACTATCACATACACCCTCCTATGGGCCCACTGTCACATACACCTTCCTATGGTCCCAGTGCCACATACACCCTAATATACTCAAACTGTCACATACACCCTCCTATGGGGCCACTGTCACATACACCCTACTTTGCACCCACTGTCACATACACCCTCCTATGCAGACACTGTCAGATACACCCTAATATGCACCCACTCTTACATACATCCACCTATGGGCCCACTGTCACATACAGCCTAGTATGCACTCACTGTCACATACACCCTCCTAAGCACCCACTGTCACAAACACCCTCATATGCGCCCACTGTCACATACACCCTCCTACGCACCCACTGTCACATAACTCTACTATGCACCCACTGTCACATACACCCTCCTACGTGCCCACTGTCACATACACCCTCCTAAGCACCCACTGTCACATACACCCTCCTATGCACCCAATGCCACATACACCCTACTATGCACCAACTGTCACATACACACTCCTATGCACCCACTGTCACATACACCCTCCTACGCGCCCACTGTCACATACACCCTACAATGCACACACTGTCATATACACCCTCCTATGCACCCACTGTCACATACACCCTCATAGGCACCCACTGTCACATACACCGTACTATGCAACCACTGTCACATACACCCTCCTATGGGCCTACTGTCACATACATCCTAGTATGCACCCACTGTCACAAACACCCTCCTAAGCACCCACTGTCACAAACACCCTCATATGCGCCCACTGTCACATACACCCTACTATGCACCCACTGTCACATACACACTCCTATGCACACATTGTCACATACACCCTCATATGCACCCACTGTCACATACACCCTACTATGCATCCACTGTCACATACACCCTCCTATGGGCCCACTGTAACATAAACCCTCCTATGCGCCCACTGTCACATACACCATACTATGCACCCACTATCACATACTCCCTCCTATGGGCCCACTATCACATACACCCTCCTATGGGCCCACTATCACACACACCGTCCTATGGGCCCACTGTCACATACACCTTTCTATGGGCCCACTGTCACATACACCCTACTATGCACCCAATGTCGTATACACGCTCCTACGGGCCCAATGTAACATAACCCTACTATGCACCCACTGTCACATACACCCTCCTATGCACCCACTGTCACATACA
>JAHLWY010002689.1:0-10950 GCA_020002185.1 Paraescarpia echinospica | reverse complement strand
TTGCAGCCTAGATAAAGTACTATATATATATAAAAAAAGATAAAACATACTCATGATATTGACGCAAGTTGTCATTTTTTGCAAAATACGTTGTGGTTATGAGACTGTTCTTTGCTGACAAATGATTGTTAAGGTATCCACCAGAGGCACAGGTCATTCTGAGTAGCTCCTAGTGACTGGATGGGCACTAAACAAATGACTGGAATACATACTTACGGAGAGATTGAACTGAAATAAGATCACACAAACTCACGTTTTCCGGAGAACTCTTTATGTGATATGTCACAGCACATGAACAAGAAATAATACATCAACAGAAATAATACAAATACGTCATAACTGCATTCACTTCAACAAATACGTCATAACTGCATTCACTTCAACAAATACGTCATAACTGCATTCACTTCAACACATAAAACAACACTGAAAGCAATAATTTTACACTGCTGCAGAGTACAAACAGTGCTTTAAACAAACATCCAAAAAGGGACAAAATCATGCAGCTGCTTAATTCAAACATTTTCATACAAAACCAAACAGGATGCCTCCTTAACTTTATTAACTGCTAAGTTAATACATAATTAAATTTTGAGCATTATAATGTGACTATACACATTTTATAACATATCTATAGGCGACTGAAAACATACAACCAACAATTTTTTGTTAGGTTGTGGCAAGTACAAAGCTTTCATTGGACGGAATAATAATAATTTGTAACAATAAATAAATAAATATTTGTTCACATCTCTTTCTGACCACCAAACAATTTAACAGTGCGCGATATGTCAATAGTCAAATACACACCTGTGTGGTGACATCAGTCGGTCAGACACAATGTGGACTTCAGCCAAATACGTGACCACGTTTACTGATATTGATAGTGACATTACGAAACAAGACCCATATGTAAAACTTCTAACAGATCCATTACGACTGTAATGTGGTATATGTAATAGCAAGATGAGAAAGATAATTTCAGATGGGCTATAAAAATATAACAGATATGTGTGTCTTTGTTATACCCAGCTTTTACCTGATATTTGTGCTATGTCAACCACCATTACTTTCTACACTTGTATGTAATAACACTGGTCATATGTGGGCCTATTTTTATAGTGGACTCCACTTAAAACATTTCGGCCAGAGCAATTTGATTCTAATCTATTAATAAGCCAATTAATTTAAGTAGTGCATTTTAATACGTCAGCAACTGGGAATGATGCCATTCCATCCAATGTTTTTGATTCTACAAAAGGCTGCTTTTGTTAGCCGCGGTTGCGTTAAGTTAGAGTCCGTTGAGTGCACATGCCAGTAAAGAATCCTACACAATTGCCTTCGATGTTGAATTGTATTGTTCGTACGCTGTGCAGTTGAACAGTTGGTTTCATTTTCCAACAAACAGCATCCGTCAGCAACGGCCCAGAATCATTCTGGACAACATAAACTATACATGGAATGTTTGTGTACAAAACAAAACGTTGGAGACCCTAAATGCGCTTTCCCAACTCGATACAACTGACTACGAGCATCTGTGCACATGAGCTAGGCTAGTGGGGCTTCCTATCAATCTGTTACGCTGACACGGCCTTACACAAGATGTCAAACACAACATGTCAGACAAGACGTCACACAGGAGATGCCAGACTCAAGATGTCAGACAGGAGATGTCAGACTCAAGACGTCAGACATAAGTCACACACTGGCCCAAATGGCATAATTAGTTATCGTATATTTCATCGACGACGTCCTCCTCCACCACCTCCTCTCCATCCTCCTCCTCCTCCTGCCTGCCTCCGAAGCCGTTAAGGGCCGCGCCAGACTCCTTCAGTGGGATGTTGAGTGCCTGGTGGATCGCCTCAATCGTCTTCACGTTTATGTAGTAGGCTATGTTCACCTTGGGCAGGTGTAAGTGCATCTCCTCCATGCACTCATACGCCTACAACATGGTCGCATCAGACAGTGCATGGTCGCATCAGACAGTGAATTGGTCACAACATACAGCACATGGTCGTATCAGACAGTGCAGGGTCACATCAGACATGGCAGTGGTCACCATCTGACAGTGCAGTAGTCGCATCAGATTGATGAGGTCACATCAGACAGTGCAGATGTCAAATCAGGCAGTGCAGAGGTCACATCAGACAGTTTAGTGGTCGTATCAGACAGTGCCGTAGTCACATTAGAGTGCAATGGTCACATTAGACAGTGTATCAGTCACATCTGCCAGTGATGTGGTCACATCAGAGAGTGTAGTGGTCACATCAGACCATGCTCTGGTCATGTCGTACAAAGCAGAGGCGACAATATGCATACAGAGCAGTGGTCAAGTTACTCTAAATATAATAAAATTACAGAAAATATTCATCAGTATATTATACTGATGAATATTTTCTGTAATTTTATTTGTAATAGTTAACATTAAATTTGACAATTTAAAATAATATACATTTTTTTTAAACTATTTTTATTAACTTTTTATTTCACATTATTTAATTTATTTGTATATTTAGTACTAGCAGAAATTGTTTCGATATGTATATATGATATATGAACATTTTGTGGTGTTAAATAAAACAAACTCTATTATTATTGTCTGTGAGATGCTATTGCTATGAAGTGGACATTGTGAGGTGAAGGTGGAGATGCCACCCGAGGGGGGGGGCCACTACCTATACTAGTAGTACTGCAGATGTGCTGATTTCAAGGGTCGTTATTTTACAGAGGCTTCCTAGATCACGGGTCTGTTTTTCGCATGTTCTCCCTAGAACAAAGGCCAACATTATACAGAAGTTCCCTAGCATTCACGGTTACCTATCGCGTATATTTCAGTATATATCGGCAACTACTTGGGGCAATTTTCGTGGGAAATTTGGCCACGAGAAGTCAAGTGTTCCAACTCGAGACGACCCCTCAATGACCTACTTCCAGTTTTGCCAGATTGACCAGAAACGGGAGATGACGCCATTCCCTAGATCAAGGGTATACTTTTTATATTGGATGCCCTTATCAAGGGTAGGGGTATGTGACCTTCGGCTGCACACCCCTACCCACATGTAAGGGTAGTGTCCCCTCCCCAGGGCTGCCACTTACCACCCGCCACTTCTCCTTGCGAGCGAAGTGCTCCACCATGAAGCCGTAGATGTCTCCGATGCGCACTGATGAGTCTATACTGGGCTCCTGCAGCAACACCTGGCACGTCTTGATCGTCTCTTCAGCATCTTCCTCGTATGTTCTATACATGAAAAACATGAAATATTCAATGAAGAAAGAAACAGTGACAATGTGTTTTAGTCTTAGAAAAACTGCGCTGTGTTGATTATCTTGTTTGATGATTATTAAAATTTGGTTCATTAAAGTGCCAGACAAACAATGGCTGGACTTGCACACCCCGACCAATGACCCTGTACCCATTGACCTATGATCTTGTACTCACTGACGTGTGACCCTGGATTGATTGACATGTGACCCTACACTCACTGACCTGTGACCCTGGTCTCACTACATATGACCCTGCACTCACTGACCTATTATCATGCACTCACTGACCTGTGACCCTGCTTTCACCGACCCATGACCCTGCGCACAAAGACCTGTGACTTGCACTCACTGACCTGCGAGCCTGGACAAACTTCTTGACGAGTGTGATCCTGTGCTTGAGGTCGGCTAGTTTCTCCTCCTGCAGGGACTGGTTGCTCATCTTGGCCTTGGCGAGACACTTGTATGCCTCACTGAGGGCGCCCAGAGCCTTGTCGTAATTCTGGTACTCATCTACCTCCACCTGCAACCATCAGTGCATGTTAGCAAGACATTGTATCAGTCTATACTGTCCTTATTTTTCTGACATAATGAAAGAGACTACAAATGTCAAACTTGTATTATTTTTTAGATACTTGACATAAATGTTTTTACTAAACCAATTCCACACTATTACAGATGGAAACAAACTGGGCTAAGATTCAAAAAAAGAAATACGTGTATCAGGTAGGAAGGGAGGTGAGGGAGGGATAGAGGGAAGTGAGGGAGGGATAGAGGGAGGTGGGGGAGGGATAGAGGGAGGGAGTAAGGAGGGAGGTGAGGGAGGGATAGAGAGAGAGCGATAGTGAGACACTGTGAGACACTGGAAGAGAGAGGGAGAAAGAGTGAGAGAAAGAGAGAGAGAGAGAGAGAGAGAGAGAGAGAGAGAGAGAGAGAGAGGGAGGGAGAAAGAATAAGAGAGAGAGAGGGAGAAAGAGAGAACGTGAGAGTGAGAGCAAGCGAAAACGAGCATGAGGGAGAGCGAGACAGAGTGAGTGAACAAGAGAGAGAAAGAGACGAACCTGAGCACAGGCGTCGTAGAAGCTGGAGAGAGAGTCGAGGGCGCGGCCCTTGGTGTAGAAGCTAATGATGTTCTTCATGATGTCCGGGTCCTTGCGCCAGTCGAGAGACTGCAGGTAGTTGGCTGCCATCACATAGATCTCCTTCTGGCGTGACACTCCCGCAAAGAAGATGATCTTCTCCGTGTCTCCTGATTTCAGTAGCGCCTTCATTGCCTGAACACATACACCATTCAAGTAGCACCTTCATCCCCTGAACACATACACCATTTAAGTAGCACCTTCATCACCTGAACACATACACCATTCAAGTAGCACCTTCATCACCTGAACACATACACCATTCAAGTAGCACCTTCATCACCTGAACACATACACCATTCAAGTAGCATCTTCATCACCTGAACACATACACCATTCAAGTAGCACCTTCATCCCCTGAACACATACACCATTTAAGTAGCACCTTCATCCCCTGAACACATACACCATTCAAGTAGTGCCTTCATCACCTGAACACATACACCATTCAAGTAGTGCCTTCATCACCTGAACACATACACCATTCAACTAGCGCCTTCATCACCTGAACACATACACCATTCAACTAGCGCCTTCATCCCCTGAACACATACACCATTCAATTAGCACCTTCATCCCCTGAACACATACACCATTCAAGTAGCACCTTCATCCCCTGAACACATACACCATTTAAGTAGCACCTTCATCACCTGAACACATACACCATTCAAGTAGCACCTTCATCACCTGAACACATACACCATTCAAGTAGCACCTTCATCACCTGAACACATACACCATTCAAGTAGCACCTTCATCACCTGAACACATACACCATTCAAGTAGCACCTTCATCACCTGAACAAATACACCATTCAAGTAGCACCTTCATCCCCTGAACACATACACCATTTAAGTAGCACCTTCATCCCCTGAACACATACACCATTCAAGTAGTGCCTTCATCACCTGAACACATACACCATTCAAGTAGTGCCTTCATCCCCTGAACACATACACCATTCAACTAGCGCCTTCATCCCCTGAACACATACACCATTCAACTAGCGCCTTCATCACCTGAACACATACACCATTCAAGTAGCACCTTCATCACCTGAACACATACACCATTCAAGTAGCACCTTCATCCCCTGAACACATACACCATTCAAGTAGTGCCTTCATCACCTGAACACATACACCATTCAACTAGCGCCTTCATCCCCTGAACACATACACCATTCAACTAGCACCTTCATCCCCTGAACACATACACCATTCAAGTAGCACCTTCATCAACTGAACACATACACCATTCAACTAGCACCTTCATCCCCTGTACACATACACCATTCAAGTAGCACCTTCATCACCTGAACACATACACCATTCAAGTAGCACCTTCATCGCCTGAACACATACATCGTTCAAGTAGCACCTTCATCCCCTGAACACATACACCATTCAAGTAGCACCTTCATCCCCTGAACACATACACCATTTAAGTAGTGCCTTCATCCCCTGAACACATACACCATTCAAGTAGCACCTTCATCACCTGAATACATACACCATTCAAGTAGTGCCTTCATCCCCTGAACACATACACCATTCAAGTAGCACCTTCATCACCTGAACACATACATCATTCAAGTAGTGCCTTCATCCCCTGAACACATACACCATTCAAGTAGTATTTGGTAACTGGAAATAGAGATTGTGGAAAGTGATATCCACAGAAGTGTCTTTGTAACAATGGTATTCCTTTATTTCACATGCTGTTCTTGACTCTCTACTTGTCACAGAAGATAACATCACAATAGGACGTTGGGAAACAAACAATGGGTGATGTTCTAAACTATACACCAACACCAGTTTTACCATTTTCAAAGTTAACACTACATTGAACAGTGAGCATAACAAGAGAAAAGGGAAACTGAGAAAGACCAATCAGTTTGTTGTGTTTATCAGTGCCTGTACGTAGAGTATACAACCGCCCATATAAGGAGTTGTTGCCCACCTAGAACTTGTTGTATGTAGAGTATACAACCGCCCATATAATGAGTTCTTGCCCACCTTGAACTTGTTGTACGTAGAGTATACAACCGCCCATATAAGGAGTTGTTGCCCACCTTGAACTTGTTGTACGTAGAGTATACAACCTTCCATATAAGGAGTTGTTGCCCACCTTGAACTTGTTGTATGTAGAGTATACAACCTTCCATATAAGGAGTCATTGACCACCTTGAACTTGTTGTATGTAGAGTATACAACGGCCCATATAAGGGTGTTGTCCTCACCTTGACCTTGTTGCCGGCCTGGGTGTACTTCTTGGTGGCGAGGTGGTACTGCGCTTGCTGCATGCACACCTCCGCGATGCCGTCAAGGATCTTGATGCGTTCCTCCGGGTCTGTCACAGCCATCTCCTTGGGCGGAGTCAACTTCTCCACCAGGTCCTCCGTCATCAACACGTGCTGCTCCATGCAGATCTTCAGGGCCTCCCAGTACTGCAACAACAACGGCAGGGGGTTATATCTTCAGGGCCACCCAGTACTGCAACAACAACATCACATGGCTTTATATCTTCAGGGCCTCCCAGTATTGCAACAACAGTGTCACATGACTTTATATCTTCTGGGTCTCACAGTACTGCAGCACCAGGGGGCTTTATATCTAGTGTATATGTGTGTGTGCGTGCGTGCGTGCATGTGTGCATGCACATGTGTACACGTATGTAAATATTGTAATTATTATTCTATATTTATTAATTATATTTTTGTAACAATAATTTAGTCTTTAATTGTTTTATTCTCTGTTAATTAATTAATTTATCTTATTTAACGTGTTTGTATTAACTTGATTTAGATATACGTTGTGTGTGAGTGTGTTTGTATACCTGCCTGCTGGTGTGTGCGTCTGTGTCTGTGTATAACGCAATCCAGAGGATGAACATTTTTGCTAGTAATAATTGTAAGTTCTTTTATTATAAATCCTTGGAAACTGAGAAAGTTTTTCTGCAGACACAAGCCAATAATGCAAGTGAAGATGTGACAAGATGCAGCCTCCTTTACCTTCTTGCCCACGGCGAGCAGATCAACAGCTCGGTCAAACTGACCATTGTCAATGAAGAAGTCTGCACACTTCCTCAGTAGCTCTGGGTCCGTCTTCTCGTCCAGGTCTTCAGATACCATCTGGAGCGCGGCGAATTGTTTCGTCTCAAATGCCAGGTCCAGGGCCTTCGAGAAGTGACCAGCCTACAAGGGGGGAGGAAGACAGGAATTACCTTCAGTCAGCACAACTCATGGCAGAAACAAGGAGAGATGTGAGGAAAATAAAAAACAATAATATAACATTTCAACAAGACTCATTCAGAGCAAGACAAGCAGACAATATGAGGAGGGGATCATTGGAGGGATGTCTATTGTAAATGATAACTTTTTAAAACTCAACATTTGTATTTCATGACATCTGAGATTCAAATAAGACAATAGGAAAATCTAAAATCTCGCTAGAGGAATATCAATCGTGGTGACAGAAGTCCAATTTCATGAGAAAAACAAAGACAAAAAGTGTAAAAAAGTTTTAGTGAGGCAGTAATGCGACAGTCTCTTTGTGTGACTCAGTCACTAGGGTGGCCTCACCTTGTGGTAGAGAGTGACAGCCTTGTCCTGAGACCCGGGCTTGAACTCGTAATACCTCGCTGCCTCAACCATGTCCTCAGGACGACTCAGGAATGCCAGGTTAATGAGTTGGTCCTCAAGACCATTGTCCTGAAAAGTAACAGCAGTCTTGTGGCTCAGTAACAACCACTCTTATGTCAGTCAGTCTCTCAGTCATGGAATGAGTCACTCACAAATCAGTCACCCACATAGTCCCTCCCTCACTAATGGAGTCAATCAATCAATCAATGAATCAGTCACTTATTCAATGTGACAAGTCAGTCATAAAAACAACGTTAGAAAATTGTGTGTGTGAGTTTCTACATGCATGCATGCATGTGGTGTGTGTGTGTGTTTGTGTGTGGTCTGCATGTGGATTGTGTGCATGTATGTGTGTGTGTTTGTACACGTGTGTGTGTTTGTGTGTGTATGAGTTCTGTGTGTGTGTGTGTGTGTGTGGTGTGTGCGTGACTGCATGCTCGCGTGCATGTGTGTGTGGCGTGCATGTGTGCATGCGTGTTTGTGTGTGGAGTGTGCATGACTACGTGCGTGCCCACCTTGCACAGTCGGATGGCGCTACCATATGCTCCAGCCCGCGTGAAGAAGTGGATGGCCTCCCTGATCTGATCAATGCCTTCGTACTGTCTCGCCAGATGGTAGCACGCGGCCCGGTCGCCCGTCTCGTTGCAGATCTCGGCTGCCTGGTGGTGAATTAATATCATTTTTTTTCAATTGTTTAGCAAACTAGAAAATTTATCATTGTTATATTTATATCATTATCCTATGTATTATTTGCATAAATTTCTATAAATAATTTTTTTATTTTACAAACTGATAGACCAATTTTAAATATAACATTAACAGACATAGGTGTATGCAGAAATCTTTCCCCTAAACATAAATATATATATATATATATAGCATTGAATCTGATGTTTTGAGTTTGTTTACGAAATTAATTAAGTGGGTAATCCTACCTTCTCCATGTTGTTGCAGTAACAGTAGACGCGGACCAGTGACAGGATGTCCTGGGCGGCCTGGTAGAACTGTAGCGCGGTCTCCATTTCTGCCGTACTCTCCATGAACTGTGCCCACCACTTCTTCAACGCCCTCGTGACACATAATAATAATGTTTATTTTATATAGCGCCATGTCCATAATGTTCATAGCGCTTTACATAAGACCAATACATAAATAGTAGAGATTAAACAAATGTAAGAATAAATAAATTAAGATAATAGTGCTGTGTAAAACATCAGTAGATTGAGTATGTTGGTTTAAATGTTACAATAAATAAATTGTCATGTTAAAATAAGTAATTAAAAATGTTCTTTCAGCTGTAAAAATAGATCAAGATACATTAAACAATATGACACTATTAAGTCACTCACATACACTAAGTGACTGCCTTTAAGACTGTCACTGACATCTCTTGAAATACAGCAGATTAAACATTTCAAAAAGACTGTAGATGGCAGCAGTGGTCTGGCAGTGTGAAGTCAGTAGGGTGGTGTGTACATTTAAAAAATCAAATTGACTAGTTTTCTAATACAAAATCATAATATAATGCAATTGCAAGAACACATGACATTTGACTAAAATGTGCAATTGAAAACAACAAATTTAAGATCAACACCATCTGCTACAATACAACGTAACGCAGACAATACAACATAACGCAGACAATATAACACAATGTAGACACTACAACATAATGCAGACAATATAACATAACGCAGACAATATAACATAACGCAGACAATACAACATAACGCAGACAATACAACATAACGCAGACAATACAACATAACGCACACTACGACATAATGCAGACACTACAACATAACGCAGACAATATAACATAAAGCAGACAATACAACATAACGCAGACAATATAACATAACGCAGACAATATAACATAACAGACAATACAACATAACGCAGACAATACAACATAACGCAGACAATACAACATAACGCACACTACGACATAACGCAGACAATACAACATAACGCAGACAATACAACATAACAGACAATACAAAATAACGCAGACAATACAACACAATGCAGACACTACAACATAACGCAGACAATCTAACATAATGCAGACAATACAACATAACGCAGACAATACAACATGACGCAGACACTACAACATAACGCAGACAATACAACATAACGCAGACAATACAACATAACGCAGACAATACAACATAACGCACACTACGACATAATGCAGACACTACAACATAACGCAGACAATATAACATAAAGCAGACAATACAACATAACGCAGACAATATAACATAACGCAGACAATATAACATAACAGACAATACAACATAACGCAGACAATACAACATAACGCAGACAATACAACATAACGCACACTACGACATAACGCAGACAATACAACATAACGCAGACAATACAACATAACAGACAATACAAAATAACGCAGACAATACAACACAATGCAGACACTACAACATAACGCAGACAATATAACATAATGCAGACAATACAACATAACGCAGACAATACAACATGACGCAGACACTACAACATAACGCAGACAATACAACATAACGCAGACAATACAACATAACGCAGACAATACAACATAACGCACACTACGACATAACGCAGACAATACAACATAACGCAGACAATACAACATAACGCAGACACTACAACATAACGCAGACAATACAACATAACGCAGACAATGCAACATGACGCAGACACTACAACATGATGCAGACAATACAACGTAACGCAGACAATACAACATAACGCAGACAATCAAATTGCAACAATTTTGTTACTTTCAAGTTTAACTTTATCTACTAAGATTTCTTTTTTATGAGCACATGAAAGAAGGTGTGATAGGGTTAGGGGTGGGAGAATGAGAGGGTTAGGGGGTGGGAGAATGAGAGGGT
>JAHLWY010002688.1:0-10953 GCA_020002185.1 Paraescarpia echinospica | reverse complement strand
GAAGCAACGATTGTTCTGGCACGTCACGATTCGTTGTGTGAGAACCCTTGTTGTTAAATAATGAGTATTATGAAGCAACGATTGTTCTAGCACGTCACGACTCGTTGTGTGAGAACCCTCGTTGTTAAAGAATGAAGTATTAAGAAGCAACGATTGTTCTGGCACGTCACGATTCGTTGTGTGAGAACCCTCGTTGTTAAATAATGAGTATTATGAAGCAACGATTGTTCTAGCACGTCACGACTCGTTGTGTGAGAACCCTCGTTGTTAAAGAATGTAGTATTAAGAAGCAACGATTGTTCTGGCGCGTCACGACTCGTTGTGTGAGAACCTTCGTTGTTAAAGAATGTAGTATTAAGAAGCAACGATTGTTCTGGCGCGTCACGACTCGTTGTGTGAGAACCCTCGTTGTTAAAGAATGTAGTATTAAGAAGCAACGATTGTTCTGGCACGTCACGACTCGTTGTGTGAGAACCCTCGTTGTTAAATAATGTAGTATTAAGAAGCAACGATTGTTCTGGCACGTCACGACTCGTTGTGTGAGAACCCTCGTTGTTAAAGAATGTAGTATTAAGAAGCAACGATTGTTCTGGCGCGTCACGACTCGTTGTGTGAGAACCCTCGTTGTTAAAGAATGTAGTATTAAGAAGCAACGATTGTTCTGGCACGTCACGATTCGTTGTGTGAGAACCCTCGTTGTTAAATAATGAGTATTATGAAGCAACGATTGTTCTGGCACGTCACGACTCGTTGTGTGAGAACCCTCGTTGTTAAAGAATATAGTATTATGAAGCAACGATTGTTCTGGCGCGTCACGACTCGTTGTGTGAGAACCTTCGTTGTTAAAGAATGTAGTATTAAGAAGCAACGATTGTTCTGGCGCGTCACGACTCGTTGTGTGAGAACCCTCGTTGTTAAAGAATGTAGTATTAAGAAGCAACGATTGTTCTGGCGCGTCACGACTCGTTGTGTGAGAACCCTCTTTGTTAAAGAATGTAGTATTAAGAAGCAACGATTGTTCTGGCGCGTCACGACTCGTAGTGCGAAAACCTTCGTTGTTAAAGAATGTACTATTAAGAAGCAACGATTGTTCGGGCACGTCACGACTCGTTGTGTGAGAACCCTCGTTGTTAAAGAATGTAGTATTAATAAGCAACGATTGTTCTGGCGCGTCACGACTCGTTGTGTGAGAACCTTCGTTGTTAAAGAATGTAGTATTAAGAAGCAACGATTGTTCTGGCGCGTCACGACTCGTTGTGTGAGAACCCTTGTTGTTAAAGAATGTAGTATTATGAAGCAACGATTGTTCGGGCACGTCACGACTCGTTGTGTGAGAACCCTCGTTGTTAAATAATGAGTATTATGAAGCAACGATTGTTCTAGCACGTCACGACTCGTTGTGTGAGAAACCTCGTTGTTAAAGAATGTAGTATTAAGAAGCAACGATTGTTCTGGCACGTCATGACTCGTTGTGTGAGAACCCTCGTTGTTAAAGAATGTAGTATTAAGAAGCAACGATTGTTCTAGCACGTCACGACTCGTTGTGTGAGAACCCTCGTTGTTAAAGAATGTAGTATTATGAAGCAACGATTGTTCGGGCACGTCACGACTCGTTGTGTGAGAACCCTCGTTGTTAAAGAATGTAGTATTAAGAAGCAACGATTGTTCTGGCGCGTCACGACTCGTTGTGTGAGAACCCTTGTTGTTAAAGAATGTAGTATTAAGAAGCAACGATTGTTCTGGCACGTCACGACTCGTTGTGTGAGAACCTTCGTTGTTAAAGAATGTAGTATTAAGAAGCAACGATTGTTCTGGCGCGTCACGGCTCGTTGTGTGAGAACCCTCGTTGTTAAAGAATGTAGTATTAAGAAGCAACGATTGTTCTGGCGCGTCACGACTCGTTGTGTGAGAACCCTTGTTGTTAAAGAATGTAGTATTATGAAGCAACGATTGTTCGGGCACGTCACGACTCGTTGTGTGAGAACCCTCGTTGTTAAATAATGAGTATTATGAAGCAACGATTGTTCTAGCACGTCACGACTCGTTGTGTGAGAACCCTCGTTGTTAAAGAATGTAGTATTAAGAAGCGACGATTGTTCTGGCACGTCACGACTCGTTGTGTGAGAACCCTCGTTGTTAAAGAATGTAGTATTAAGAAGCAACGATTGTTCTGGCACGTCACGATTCGTTGTGTGAGAACCCTTGTTGTTAAATAATGAGTATTATGAAGCAACGATTGTTCTAGCACGTCACGACTCGTTGTGTGAGAACCCTCGTTGTTAAAGAATGTAGTATTAAGAAGCAACGAATTTTCTGGCGCGTCACGACTCGTTGTGTGAGAACCTTCGTTGTTAAAGAATGTAGTATTAAGAAGCAACGATTGTTCTGGCGCGTCACGACTCGTTGTGTGAGAACCTTCGTTGTTAAAGAATGTAGTATTAAGAACCAACGATTGTTCTGGCGCGTCACGACTCGTTGTGTGAGAACCCTCGTTGTTAAAGAATGTAGTATTAAGAAGCAACGATTGTTCTGGCGCATCACGACTCGTTGTGTGAGAACCCTCGTTGTTAAAGAATGTAGTATTAAGAAGCAACGATTGTTCTGGCGCGTCACGACTCGTTGTGTGAGAACCCTCGTTGTTAAAGAATGTAGTATTAAGAAGCAACGATTGTTCGGGCGCGTCACGACTCGTTGTGTGAGAACCCTCGTTGTTAAAGAATGTAGTATTAAGAAGCAACGATTGTTCTGGCACGTCACGATTCGTTGTGTGAGAACCCTCGTTGTTAAATAATGAGTATTATGAAGCAACGATTGTTCTAGCACGTCACGACTCGTTGTGTGAGAACCCTCGTTGTTAAAGAATGTAGTATTAAGAAGCAACGATTGTTCTGGCGCGTCACGACTCGTTATGTGAGAACCTTCGTTGTTAAAGAATGTAGTATTAAGAAGCAACGATTGTTCTGGCGCGTCACGACTCGTTGTGTGAGAACCCTCGTTGTTAAAGAATGTAGTATTAAGAAGCAACGATTGTTCTGGCGCGTCACGACTCGTTGTGTGAGAACCCTTGTTGTTAAAGAATGTAGTATTAAGAAGCAACGATTGTTCTGGCACGTCACGACTCGTTGTGTGAGAACCTTCGTTGTTAAAGAATGTAGTATTAAGAAGCAACGATTGTTCTGGCGCGTCACGACTCGTTGTGTGAGAACCCTCGTTGTTAAAGAATGTAGTATTAAGAAGCAACGATTGTTCTGGCGCGTCACGACTCGTTGTGTGAGAACCCTCGTTGTTAAAGAATGTAGTATTATGAAGCAACGATTGTTCTGGCGCGTCACGACTCGTTGTGTGAGAACCTTCGTTGTTAAAGAATGTAGTATTAAGAAGCAACGATTGTTCAGGCGCGTCCCGACTCGTTGTGTGAGAACCCTCGTTGTTAAAGAATGTAGTATTAAGAAGCAACGATTGTTCTGGCGCGTCACGACTCGTTGTGTGAGAACCCTTGTTGTTAAAGAATGTAGTATTAAGAAGCAACGATTGTTCTGGCACGTCACGACTCGTTGTGTGAGAACCTTCGTTGTTAAAGAATGTAGTATTAAGAAGCAACGATTGTTCTGGCGCGTCACGACTCGTTGTGTGAGAACCCTCGTTGTTAAAGAATGTAGTATTAAGAAGCAACAATTGTTCTGGCGCGTCACGACTCGTTGTGTGAAAACCTTCGTTGTTAAAGAATGTAGTATTAAGAAGCAACGATTGTTCGGGCACGTCACGACTCGTTGTGTGAGAACCCTCGTTGTTAAATAATGTAGTATTAAGAAGCAACCATTGTTCTGGCGCGTCACGACTCGTTGTGTGAGAACCTTCGTTGTTAAAGAATGTAGTATTAAGAAGCAACGATTGTTCTGGCGCGTCACGACTCGTTGTGTGAGAACCCTCGTTGTTAAAGAACGTAGTATTAAAAAGCAACGATTGTTCTGGCGCGTCACGACTCGTTGTGTGAGAACCCTTGTTGTTAAAGAATGTAGTATTATGAAGCAACGATTGTTCGGGCACGTCACGACTCGTTGTGTGAGAACCCTCGTTGTTAAATAATGAGTATTATGAAGCAACGATTGTTCTAGCACGTCACGACTCGTTGTGTGAGAACCCTCGTTGTTATAGAATGTAGTATTAAGAAGCAACGATTGTTCGGGCACGTCACGACTCGTTGTGTGAGAACCTTCGTTGTTAAAGAATGTAGTATTAAGAAGCAACGATTGTTCTGGCGCGTCACGACTCGTTGTGTGAGAACCCTCGTTGTTAAAGAATGTAGTATTATGAAGCAACGATTGTTTTGGCACGTCACGACTGGTTGTGTGAGAACCCTTGTTGTTAAAGAATATAGTATTATGAAGCAACAATTGTTCGGGCACGTCACGACTCGTTGTGTGAGAACCCTCGTTGTTAAATAATGAGTATTATGAAGCAACGATTGTTCTGGCACGTCACGACTCGTTGTGTGAGAACCCTCGTTGTTAAAGAATATAGTATTATGAAGCAACGATTGTTCTGGCGCGTCACGACTCGTTGTGTGAGAACCTTCGTTGTTAAAGAATGTAGTATTAAGAAGCAACGATTGTTCTGGCGCGTCACGACTCGTTGTGTGAGAAACCTCGTTGTTAAAGAATGTAGTATTAAGAAGCAACGATTGTTCTGGCGCGTCACGACTCGTTGTGTGAGAACCCTTGTTGTTAAAGAATGTAGTATTAAGAAGCAACGATTGTTCTGGCACGTCACGACTCGTTGTGTGAGAACCTTCGTTGTTAAAGAATGTAGTATTAAGAAGCAACGACTGTTCTGGCGCGTCACGACTCGTTGTGTGAGAACCCTCGTTGTTAAAGAATGTAGTATTAAGAAGCAACGATTGTTCTGGCGCGTCACGACTCGTTGTGCGAAAACCTTCGTTGTTAAAGAATGTAGTATTAAGAAGCAACGATTGTTCGGGCACGTCACGACTCGTTGTGTGAGAACCCTCGTTGTTAAAGAATGTAGTATTAAGAAGCAACGATTGTTCTGGCGCGTCACGACTCGTTGTGTGAGAACCTTCGTTGTTAAAGAATGTAGTATTAAGAAGCAACGATTGTTCTGGCGCGTCACGACTCGTTGTGTGAGAACCCTTGTTGTTAAAGAATGTAGTATTATGAAGCAACGATTGTTCGGGCACGTCACGACTCGTTGTGTGAGAACCCTCGTTGTTAAATAATGAGTATTATGAAGCAACGATTGTTCTAGCACGTCACGACTCGTTGTGTGAGAACCCTCGTTGTTAAAGAATGTAGTATTAAGAAGCAACGATTGTTCTGGCGCGTCACGACTCGTTGTGTGAGAACCCTCGTTGTTAAAGAATGTAGTATTAAGAAGCAACGATTGTTCTGGCACGTCACGACTCGTTGTGTGAGAACCTTCATTGTTAAAGAATGTAGTATTAAGAAGCAACGATTGTTCTGGCGAGTCACGACTCGTTGTGTGAAAACCTTCGTTGTTAAAGAATGTAGTATTAAGAAGCAACGATTGTTCGGGAACGTCACGACTCGTTGTGTGAGAACCCTCGTTGTTAAAGAATGTAGTATTAAGAAGCAACGATTGTTCTGGCGCGTCACGACTCGTTGTGTGAGAACCCTTGTTGTTAAAGAATGTAGTATTATGAAGCAACGATTGTTCGGGCACGTCACGACTCGTTGTGTGAGAACCCTCGTTGTTAAATAATGAGTATTATGAAGCAACGATTGTTCTAGCACGTCACGACTCGTTGTGTGAGAACCCTCGTTGTTAGAATGTAGTATTAAGAAGCAACGAACGTCACGACTCGTTGTGTGAGAACCTTCGTTGTTAAAGAATGTAGTATTAAGAAGCAACGATTGTTCTGGCGCGTCACGACTCGTTGTGTGAGAACCCTCGTTGTTAAAGAATGTAGTATTATGAAGCAACGATTGTTTTGGCACGTCACGACTGGTTGTGTGAGAACCCTTGTTGTTAAAGAATATAGTATTATGAAGCAACAATTGTTCGGGCACGTCACGACTCGTTGTGTGAGAACCCTCGTTGTTAAATAATGAGTATTATGAAGAAACGATTGTTCTGGCACGTCACGACTCGTTGTGTGAGAACCCTCGTTGTTAAAGAATATAGTATTATGAAGCAACGATTGTTCTGGCGCGTCACGACTCGTTGTGTGAGAACCTTCGTTGTTAAAGAATGTAGTATTAAGAAGCAACGATTGTTCTGGCGCGTCACGACTCGTTGTGTGAGAACCCTCGTTGTTAAAGAATGTAGTATTAAGAAACAACGATTGTTCTGGCGCGTCACGACTCGTTGTGTGAGAACCCTTGTTGCTAAAGAATGTAGTATTAAGAAGCAACGATTGTTCTGGCACGTCACGACTCGTTGTGTGAGAACCTTCGTTGTTAAAGAATGTAGTATTAAGAAGCAACGATTGTTCTGGCGCGTCACGACTCGTTGTGTGAGAACCCTCGTTGTTAAAGAATGTAGTATTAAGAAGCAACGATTGTTCTGGCGCGTCACGACCCGTTGTGCGAAAACCTTCGTTGTTAAAGAATGTAGTATTAAGAAGCAACGATTGTTCGGGCACGTCACGACTCGTTGTGTGAGAACCCTCGTTGTTAAAGAATGTAGTATTAAGAAGCAACGATTGTTCTGGCGCGTCACGACTCGTTGTGTTAGAACCTTCGTTGTTAAAGAATGTAGTATTAAGAAGCAACGATTGTTCTGGCGCGTCACGACTCGTTGTGTGAGAACCCTTGTTGTTAAAGAATGTAGAATTATGAAGCAACGATTGTTCGGGAACGTCACGACTCGTTGTGTGAGAACCTTCGTTGTTAAATAATGAGTATTATGAAGCAACGATTGTTCTAGCACGTCACGACTCGTTGTGTGAGAACCCTCGTTGTTAAAGAATGTAGTATTAAGAAGCAACGATTGTTCTGGCACGTCACGACTCGTTGTGTGAGAACCATCGTTGTTAAAGAATGTAGTATTAAGAAGCAACGATTGTTCTGGCACGTCACGACTCGTTGTGTGAGAACCCTTGTTGTTAAATAATGAGTATTATGAAGCAACGATTGTTCTAGCACGTCACGACTCGTTGTGTGAGAACCCTCGTTGTTAAAGAATGTAGTATTATGAAGCAACGATTGTTCGGGCACGTCACGACTCGTTGTGTGAGAACCCTCGTTGTTAAATAATGTAGTATTAAGAAGCAACGATTGTTCTGGCACGTCACGACTCGTTGTGTGAGAACCCTCGTTGTTAAAGAATGTAGTATTAAGAAGCAACGATTGTTCTGGCACGTCACGACTCGTTGTGTGAGAACCCTTGTTGTTAAATAATGAGTATTATGAAGCAAAGATTGTTCTAGCACGTCACGACTCGTTGTGTGAGAACCCTCGTTGTTAAAGAATGTAGTATTAAGAAGCAACGCTTGTTCTGGCACGTCACGACTCGTTGTGTGAGAACTCTCGTTGTTAAAGAATGTAGTATTAAGAAGCAACGATTGTTCTGGCGCGTCACGACTCGTTGTGTGAGAACCCTTGTTGTTAAAGAATGTAGTATTATGAAGCAACGATTGTTCGGGCACGTCACGACTCGTTGTGTGAGAACCTTCGTTGTTAAATAATGAGTATTATCAAGCAACGATTGTTCTAGCACGTCACGACTCGTTGTGTGAGAACCCTCGTTGTTAAAGAATGTAGTATTAAGAAGCAACGATTGTTCTGGCGTTTCACGACTCGTTGTGCGAAAACCTTCGTTGTTAAATAATGAGTATTATGAAGCAACGATTGTTCTAGCACGTCACGACTCGTTGTGTGAGAACCCTCGTTGTTAAAGAATGTAGTATTAAGAAGCAACGATTGTTCTGGCGCGTCACGACTCGTTGTGTGAGAACCTTCGTTGTTAAAGAATGTAGTATTAAGAAGCAACGATTGTTCTGGCGCGTCACGACTCGTTGTGTGAGAACCCTCGTTGTTAAAGAATGTAGTATTAAGAAGCAACGATTGTTCTGGCGCGTCACGACTCGTTGTGTGAGAACCCTTGTTGTTAAAGAATGTAGTATTAAGAAGCAACGATTGTTCTGGCACGTCACGACTCGTTGTGTGAGAACCTTCGTTGTTAAAGAATGTAGTATTAAGAAGCAACGAATGTTCTGGTGCGTCACGACTCGTTGTGTGAGAACCCTCGTTGTTAAAGAATGTAGTATTAAGAAGCAACGATTGTTCTGGCGTTTCACGACTCGTTGTGCGAAAACCTTCGTTGTTAAAGAATGTAGTATTAAGAAGCAACGATTGTTCGGGCACGTCACGACTCGTTGTGTGAGAACCCTCGTTGTTAAAGAATGTAGTATTAAGAAGCAACGATTGCTCTGGCGCGTCACGACTCGTTGTGTGAGAACCTTCGTTGTTAAATAATGTAGTATTAAGAAGCAACGATTGTTCTGGCGCGTCACGACTCGTTGTGTGAGAACCCTTGTTGTTAAAGAATGTAGTATTATGAAGCAACGATTGTTCGGGCACGTCACGACTCGTTGTGTGAGAACCCTCGTTGTTAAATAATGAGTATTATGAAGCAACGATTGTTCTAGCACGTCACGACTCGTTGTGTGAGAACCCTCGTTGTTAAAGAATGTAGTATTAAGAAGCAACGATTGTTCTGGCACGTCACGACTCGTTGTGTGAGAACCCTTGTTGTTAAATAATGAGTATTATGAAGCAACGATTGTTCTAGCACGTCACGACTCGTTGTGTGAGAACCCTCGTTGTTAAAGAATGTAGTATTAAGAAGCAACGCTTGTTCTGGCACGTCACGACTCGTTGTGTGAGAACCCTCGTTGTTAAAGAATGTAGTATTAAGAAACAGTGATTGTTCTGGCACGTCACGACTCGTTGTGTGAGAACCTTCGTTGTTAAAGAATGTAGTATTATGAAGCAACGATTGTTCTGGCACGTCACGACTCGTTGTGTGAGAACCTTCGTTGTTAAAGAATGTAGTATTAAGAATCAACGATTGTTCTGGCACGTCACGACTCGTTGTGTGAGAACCTTCGTTGTTAAAGAATGTAGTATTATGAAGCAACGATTGTTCGGGCACGTCACGACTCGTTGTGTGAGAACCCTCGTTGTTAAAGAATGTAGTATTAAGAAGCAACGATTGTTCTGGCACGTCACGACTCTTTGTGTGAGAACCCTCGTTGTTAAAGAATGTAGTATTAAGAAGCAACGATTGTTGTGGCGCGTCACGACTCGTTGTGTGAGAACCCTTGTTGTTAAAGAATGTAGTATTATGAAGCAACGATTGTTCGGGCACGTCACGACTCGTTGTGTGAGAACCCTCGTTGTTAAATAATGAGTATTATGAAGCAACGATTGTTCTACCACGTCACGACTCGTTGTGTGAGAACCCTCGTTGTTAAAGAATGTAGTATTAAGAAGCAACGATTGTTCTGGCACGTCACGACTCGTTGTGTGAGAACCATCGTTGTTAAAGAATGTAGTATTAAGAAGCAACGATTGTTCTGGCACGTCACGACTCGTTGTGTGAGAACCCTTGTTGTTAAATAATGAGTATTATGAAGCAACGATTGTTCTAGCACGTCACGACTCGTTGTGTGAAAACCCTCGTTGTTAAAGAATGTAGTATTATGAAGCAACGATTGTTCGGGCACGTCACGACTCGTTGTGTGAGAACCCTCGTTGTTAAATAATGTAGTATTAAGAAGCAACGATTGTTCTGGCACGTCACGACTCGTTGTGTGAGAACCCTCGTTGTTAAAGAATGTAGTATTAAGAAGCAACGATTGTTCTGGCACGTCACGACTCGTTGTGTGAGAACCCTTGTTGTTAAATAATGAGTATTATGAAGCAACGATTATTCTAGCACGTCACGACTCGTTGTGTGAGAACCCTCGTTGTTAAAGAATGTAGTATTAAGAAGCAACGCTTGTTCTGGCACGTCACGACTCGTTGTGTGAGAACTCTCGTTGTTAAAGAATGTAGTATTAAGAAGCAACGATTGTTCTTGCGCGTCACGACTCGTTGTGTGAGAACCCTTGTTGTTAAAGAATGTAGTATTAAGAAGCAACGATTGTTCTGGCACGTCACGACTCGTTGTGTGAGAACCTTCGTTGTTAAAGAATGTAGTATTAAGAAGCAACGATTGTTCGGGCACGTCACGACTCGTTGTGTGAGAACCCTCGTTGTTAAAGAATGTAGTATTAAGAAGCAACGATTGTTCTGGCACGTCACGATTCGTTGTGTGAGAACCCTCGTTGTTAAAGAATGTAGTATTAAGAAGCAACGCTTGTTCTGGCACGTCACGACTCGTTGTGTGAGAACTCTCGTTGTTAAAGAATGTAGTATTAAGAAGCAACGATTGTTCTGGCACGTCACGACTCGTTGTGTGAGAACCTTCGTTGTTAAAGAATGTAGTATTATGAAGCAACGATTGTTCTGGCACGTCACGACTCGTTGTGTGAGAACCTTCGTTGTTAAAGAATGTAGTGTTAAGAATCAACGATTGTTCTGGCACGTCACGACTCGTTGTGTGAGAACCTTCGTTGTTAAAGAATGTAGTATTATGAAGCAACGATTGTTCGGGCACGTCACGACTCGTTGTGTGAGAACCCTCGTTGTTAAAGAATGTAGTATTAAGAAGCAACGATTGTTCTGGCACGTCACGACTCTTTGTGTGAGAACCCTCGTTGTAAAAGAATGTAGTATTAAGAAGCAACGATTGTTGTGGCGCGTCACGACTCGTTGTGTGAGAACCCTTGTTGTTAAAGAATGTAGTATTATGAAGCAACGATTGTTCGGGCACGTCACGACTCGTTGTGTGAGAACCCTCGTTGTTAAATAATGAGTATTATGAAGCAACGATTGTTCTACCACGTCACGACTCGTTGTGTGAGAA
>JAHLWY010002687.1:0-10956 GCA_020002185.1 Paraescarpia echinospica | reverse complement strand
TATGAACTTATAAAAGTTGTTTACAGAAATGTAGGTGTGAAAAACACTAGGGTCACACCTAGCTTATGAATAGGGTGCGTGTTTTATTAAAATTATGGATTAATTCATGAGAGTTGGAATGTACGATGAATATTGTGGTATCCGGCTCGATACAGGGAATCCACTGATATTAATTATGTAAGTAATTCACGTAAGTTACAGATTGAATGAGCACTTATATAGCCAAACGTTTAGCTCGCAAAATATATTTTAAACTCAGCGAGTTGAATGGATTGCTTCGAAGTGTGAATGGTTTCGGGAGCCGGTTTTTGAAGCGACTTTAATTTGTATTGTGTTGTAATTGGTCAGACTAACTTCCAGCCATCAAGCTATATAAGGGCAGGACGGCCATTCGAGGCCAGACGAACATTTGAGCAGAAGAAAGTGTTGCACTCTCGTCTCCAGGAATTGGGCTGAAATGTGTGTCCGCCCAACGCCTATAGTAAATACTTCTACGATTTCAACAGTACTGATTAGTTGTGAGACGCTGCACTTGTCACGCGTTGAAGAAGACTGAGCGATAACCGACTGCAGTTCCGTTTTGACGTGATCTTCGAATGCGAGGCCACCACCGTTTCGTCTGCTAGCTGTCGTAACACAGACTCCGTGACAGACCTTCTCGACATCGCCGAAGTCGTGACATTGTTTCCGTGTTGTCGCCTGGTGATTCGCGTGGGATCGACAAGGCAAATCTACCGTCTACTTGATCGCCCGAGTCGCCTGCTTTCATCTACGTGAATTCGTTCGCCGAACGCTGAGCGACTTTCGACTTCGTCCCGACATCTCGCTGAACGCGATCGATGCGAACATTGACATTCGCACATCATGAGACATTCATTGGTTACAGTTCATAGACTTTATAACGGTGTATACCCATCTTCATGTAAGTGACCAGCTGTTTAAATTGTCTCCCATGTAATTTCGTATTTTGGATGCATACTCGTCGAGTACAATGTATGGTGTTATAAATATAATGTCATAGCAGAGTAACGGTTGGCCATCTTTCACTGAACCGAATATGTTTATGTTGTATTAAATGGGAACGCCAGTTGGCTTCTCGTACATATATATCTGATGTCACGTTATGTCTCTCGTTCACTCCGAATCCTAGTGCACCTGAACCTATAACTTGCTATGTCAAATCGGGTACCGCCAATTTATTAATACTTACACTCGATTTTGTGACACATTTTACTGTTAATTAATAATAATATAATAACTTTTATCTGATGTTTCTAAAGATGGGAATCTGAAAAGACTAATTTTGGCAGAGCATAAGTCATCAAATAACTACTACTACTTGTGCAGCAACTACATTTGAAATATACTGGTAATGAGTGGAAGAAATTACTACTACGACTACTATAAATGTTGCGACCCCATGCCGACTACTGCAATGCAGTAACCATCCACCTTTTTCTATATGACTACAACAACTACAACATGTGGGTATGACTCACCCTGACTGAGTGTAAGAGAGACATGACTCGTTCCATTTTCGCTGTTTCTTCTGCCTTGAATATGTCTCTAGCGGTGTTCACGCGAGACCTCGCCGTCTCCAGCCTGGTGGACACAGTCAGTCCACATTAAAGCATGTTGTAGTTGTCAGAAACGTTTACAGAACCATAAAGACAGTTTCTGCAAAAATGTTGATTCCTGTTGGTCAATAAGGTACACACGTCACTTCGTACATAAATGATAATGCGTAACAATTATGCTACCTGATGAGGTGAACCAATGTGGAAATATTCGTCAAAATATTGGCATAATATGTTTAATTTTACTGAATCTAAATCCTATATCATATCAAACTTTGCAAGAGTGTATTTTTCTTGGCATCACTGACTTACGTAATTTAAAATGTTTTTAGCATTATAATATTTAGCTAAAATTTAAACATGTGAAGTACATTATTTCCATCATCGACACGACGCAAGGAGGGACTTATTGCTACATCACTTCATCATACGTTTCTTTCACCTGTTTTTACCTTAAAGAGCCATTGGATCCTTGCAGCATGTAAATGATATATAGACTTTGTAGTTTCACCAACGGAGAACTACACAGAAACAAAAGTGACTGATACTGTGTTATAGTTAAGTCTCCAAACACGTGTTTCAGGAATATGTATATGAATAAATAAACATAGAGAATTAAATATAGTTCAATCACAAAGACGTACTCTTCATTATCAGACTTGATGGCAGAAGCCTTGAGTTCCGGTGATCTTGCTCTGTCTCCACTCTCCATTCCTACGTCCTTCTGGGCCACTGAACCATATCAACAACACTCATTTCAGAACAGAATCTTGTTAATAATATCTGAGATATAACATACCACATATAGGCTGAATTATACACATTTAAGAAACAAGTACAGGCTGTTAATAATGTTTATCTTAAGCATTATATAATATATTTATTCTTGCCAAAGTTTCTGTTAAAATGTTTCTTTATTATTTATAGCTTTATTTAGGAAGGTTTTATTTCAAATATTTAATTAAGTATACATTTAAGTAGTGGTCCCATTAATAAATTAATCTTACTAGTTTTAACAAAGTTCTATAAGTATTGTGTATATCTTGTGTACCTGTGAATTAAATCACAAATAAGCTTTCAAAGTTACAAAAAAAATTTAAATCATTATTATAAGGAAACATTTGATTGCAAGGGAAGTTTTTGTATGGTACAGTGGAACTTCCCTAATAAGGTCAGCCTCAGAAATGGGCCAAAGTGACCTGAGTAGCAAGGTGACCTGAGTAGCAAGGTGACCTGAGTAGCAAGGTGACCTGAGTAGCAAGGTGATCATCCTAGCACGACAAATGTTCTATACTGTTATGAAAATAATTTGGAACTGTCCCAACATACACATTCGGTACACAGAGATGCAACAATCAACGATGTTATGACTGACCTTCATGGTCAAACTTGTACACCAGCACTGGCTGGTTGTCTCCGAATGCACAGAAGGCCACTATGTGGTCAAGCGGGTGAAACTGGACATCAGAGACGGGTGACCGGTAGCCCAACTCTGTGTAGACGGCCACCTGGTCACCTGTAACACAACACAGACTTGTGTAGACATAACTAGGGCCGAAACACACCTTTCTCACAAAGTACCACAGACTACTATGTCAGCTTCTTTATTTTATAAATAGTTATCTTTCTGAGATTGACCAACTCTTTTGTATTGATGCGCCTCTGAGCTTGGTTTCAGAAGATTTAGGCATAAAAGAAGTTATCTTATTATTATTATAAATGATTTACTACAATCTCACTTCATGGGAATATCACATGAACAATTCAACATGAGTTTTCATACACTCAGTTGTTTCAGTACTTGACAAAACAATCACAAGAATTTGTTAGCTGTCAAAATGTTCTGTTGACTCACATCACTGCTTTTTTCACTGCATCAGACAATACTGTGCATCTGTTTATTAAATAGGAAAAGATTATGTCACCTACAGTGTTATGAAACATTTTCCAAACACAACATAAAAATGTCAAGAAAAAATTTGTAAAAAAACAAAACTGCACAGGTACAATTATTTTTAATCATATCTATATAATCTAGGAAGTTAAGAAATCTAAAAATGCAGTTATGAGACGGGGCTGGTTTCATGAACCAGCTAAGAACATTCTTAACACTAACAAGATTGTCATAGTAAATGACAATTTATTTCAATAAACAAACGTAGGAGTTTGCGCAAACATGTGACGCTAAATAATTGCGTAACTTTAAGAATGCTTCATGAAACTGGCCCCTGATGTACAAATGAATTCCCTATGTATAGTCGTGTCCAAGATCGACAAACCTGTCTCTGTGTTCCACACGTAGGCACAGCTGTCCTCACTGCCGGCGAACACAAAGCTACCACAGGGGGTGAATGTGCTGTGGATGAGTTCGCGGAAGTTCAACCCGCCAAAGAACTTCTGCATCGTCATGCCTGATCCACCACTGAAACATCACACTCCACATCAGGTCGTCTGGTAAACACAACACTCCACATCAGGTCGTCTGGTAAACACAAAACTCCACATCAGGTCGTCTGGTAAACACAAAACTCCACATCAGGTCGTCTGGTAAACACAAAACTCCACATCAGGTCGTCTTGTAAACACAACACTCCACATCAGGTCGTCTGGTAAACACAACACTCCACATCAGGTCGTCTGGTAAACACAAAACTCCACATCAGGTCGTCTGGTAAACACAAAACTCCACATCAGGTCGTCTTATAAACACAACACTCCACATCAGAGCATCTGGTAAACACAACACTCCACATCAGGTCGTCTGGTAAACACAACACTCCACATCAGGTCATCTGGTAAACACAATACTCCACATCAGGTCGTCTGGTAAACACAACACTCCACATCAGGTCATCTGGTAAACACAAAACTCCACATCAGGTCGTCTTGTAAACACAACACTCCACATCAGGGCATCTGGTAAACACAACACTCCACATCAGGGCGTCTGGTAAACACAACACTCCACATCAGGTCGTCTGGTAAACACAACACTCCACATCAGGTCGTCTTGTAAACACAACACTCCACATCAGGGCATTTGGTAAACACAACACTCCACATTAGGTCATCTTGTAAACACAACACTCCACATCAGGTCATCTTGTAAACACAACACTCCACATCAGGGCGTCTGGTAAACACAACACTCCACATCAGGGCGTCTGGTAAACACAACACTCCACATCAGGTCATCTTGTAAATACAACACTCCACATCAGGTTGTCTTGTAAACACAACACTCCACATCAGGGCGTTTGGTAAACACAACACTCCACATCAGGTCATCTTGTAAACACAACACTCCACATCAGGGCGTTTGGTAAACACAACACTCCACATCAGGTTGTCTGGTAAACACAAAACTCCACATCAGGTCGTCTGGTAAACACAACACTCTACATCAGGTTGTCTGGTAAACACAACACTTCACATCAGGTCGTCTGGTAAACACAACACTCCACATCAGGTTGTCTGGTAAACTTACAAATTCAACCACTAATCTATATATATACTCAGAAGACAATATATATATATATGTATATATACACTCACTGGATTTTAAAACATTAAATAAATAAATGTAAATGAAGATGCCATGTTTGCCTCAATTTCATTTTTTCGTTTGGTAGATTAGGTGACACATTATCAGTGACTGTCGTATAAAAGTATCATTATGATGGTAAATAGGTTACTGGTATGAACCGGTAAGACTCGCCTTAAAAACAAGCATTCTGTTGTATCAGAAGCTTATACTATTGGAGTGTAGCAGGACAATATATAGGTCCATTTGGGTTGTATTTAATTCCCACAAGTTACGGCTGTAGTTGAAATAATAAACATTCAGTCAGCCACAGTGACGTAGAACAGCATACGTTATCATTTATGCAAGCAACAACACAGAGTCCAATATAGTGATGAAAAAAGGCCAAATGAATGACGTTTATTTATTAACGTGATAATAGAGAAATGTGGGCTCGACATCCCAAGGCCAGGCCTGTGACTGAGCCCATGCTAGTCTCCTGTACCTCAGGTTGACCGAGCCCACATTTCGGCACATAAAACAAGCAGTATTGGTATACATGATATCATATATCAAACAATGTCATTACTGCTAAAATCACCATAGACCTACTGCACAGTATAATACTAGCCAAGCACACCAGTCAACCACACCAAATCTAAAACCAACACTACCCGCTGACGCATTACACTATATATAACTGAGGCTAAACCTTAAAAGTGGGGACGATTATGCCTGTCCTACCTAACTAAAATCATCAGTGGAAGAGAAGCGAGCTGTCTCCGCATCAAAACCCCGTGAACACATTGTCCACCTGAACTAAGAAAATGGGGAAAGCATTGAGATATGCTGACGACCCCTCTTCCACTAATGATGCACATGTGTTATTAATGCTAAACTCTATAGAAGTGGGTGGGATGGGAGGGACGCAAAACTCAACCGAATAGTTTGCTCTCTCAAACCAAAGTGGCCAACTTCTAGCGCGCGCTACAACTGCGCGCTACTACTATGCGCTGATTGGTCCTTTGCGCCCACGGCTAAGTTGAATTAGCATATAATTAGAATAATCCACTGGGCCAATCATCACTTGTCTGCATTGTTGCCCGCACAAAAACATGTATGCCGCATCGTGCCGGTGCAGCATACTCTCATTTATGCAAGCAACAACACAGAGTCCAATATAGTGATGAAAAAAGGCCAAATGAATGACGTTTATTTATTAACGTGATAATAGAGAAATGTGGGCTCGACATCCCAAGGCCAGGCCTGTGACTGAGCCCATGCTAGTCTCCTGTACCTCAGGTTGACCGAGCCCACATTTCGGCACATAAAACAAGCAGTATTGGTATACATGATATCATATATCAAACAATGTCATTACTGCTAAAATCACCATAGACCTACTGCACAGTATAATACTAGCCAAGCACACCAGTCAACCACACCAAATCTAAAACCAACACTACCCGCTGACGCATTACACTATATATAACTGAGGCTAAACCTTAAAAGTGGGGTCGATTATGCCACCGGTCACCTCAACCTGTGACCACCCCACGAATATAAAACTGTAAAAGGACGACAACGCAAACGCTCTCATTCAAGCAATCCTAATGTATTTCTTAAACGCATCCGATGTCCATCTACCTGCCGCCCTGATCTGTGCATCTGATTCGCCTCTCAGAGCCGCAGCAGTGGCTGCCCCGATGTGGAAGCTGTGCCCCTTAAAGGCGCTAGTCTCATAACCACAGAAAACCAACAGCTTCTTTAGGAACCCATCAAATTCCCTACGCAACATGGGGGAGCCATCGGGGTGCGCAAAGAGCAAACCTGGAAGTGCACCTCTAGCCTGCTGAAATTCCCGGAGGAAAGCAGCCGGATGGACCTGGAGAGATTGCGGACCCTGCCGAGCGCTATGTTTAAAGCGCCGGAAGGAAAGCATAATCAACTCTCCTGACAGTAAAACGTCGCCCACCTGCAAACATCCGTGGACCATCTTCCGGGCCCGAGGCACCATTTCCCCAATGCGCAGATACGCTTTGAAGGCACGTACCATCATTGCCCGGAGCACGAGACACTTGTAATGCGATGAAAACACCGTGGGTAACGCCTGTATCCAGCGTGCAAGCACTGGTATGGTGACAGGCAGACGGACATCAGACACTGACCCGAGATTACGTGCACCTGCTAACAACTTAGCTACCAGGAAACAATTGGATGGGTCGGCAAAACCATTAGTCTTATGGAAATAAGCGATAGCTGACACGGTTGAAACAATGGATGTCGGAGCAGCGCCCGTAGCATGGAGGTGGGCAATAAGTAGCAACATCATAGGTATAGAAACAGAGATACAAGTTGTGAGAAATACTGACTCATGGAATGCAACCAACTTTTTCCATGCACGCTCATAATGTAGTCGAGAAGATGGTGCCAATGAGGCCTCCATCAACCTGCTGAAAGACTGTCTAAGCCGGCTGGGGACACACTGTGGGGCCCTTCCACTGGGTTGGCATTCGCCCATGGCGCCAGTGCGTGTAACTCTTCCACCTGTGAACGAGATAGTTTATCAGCCAGCGTGTTAAAACGGCCTGGGATATGTCGTGCTGTAAAGTTGATATTAAACCGCAGACATGCCAATACCAGGGGACGGACTAGGGCCATGATGTGGGGTTCCTGCGATGTCTGGTTATTAATCACAGGTACCAGGGCCTCGTTATTCGTAAAGAAGCATACGCTTTTATTCTCCCAAACATTACCCCACACATGTACTGCTGCTACTATAGGATACAACTCCAAAACCGTGACATTGAATGAACGCCACTCCACCGGCCAGAGACCACAAAACCATTCTGCATCAGTGTATAGTCGGAGGTAGTCACCTGTCAGAAATTTCTCATCCAGAAAAAAGGCCTTGCCATTAAAATGCTGGAGAAATTCCAACCATACTCCTAGGTCAAGTTTAGTTTGTCTGTTTAAATGAATGTGATAGTGCGGTTTAAGCTTACCCATGGTTTGGTCGATTAAATGCCTGAGAAATGGCCGGTCAGGGACCACGACGGCCGAAGCAAATGAAAGCACCCCGATTAACTGTTGCAATTCCTTAAGTGTGACCGTCTGCTTAGACTGAAAACTCAAAAGTAATGCCCTAGCTTTTTCAACCTTATCATCTGGAAGTCTAGCATGCATTTGGACGGTATCCAGGATGATACCCAGAAAAGGGAGTGCGGTGGATGGGCCCACCGTTTTTCCCGGAGCAAGCGGTACCCCAATCTGTTCACACATTGCAATAAAAGCCCTAAGGTCATCATTGCACTTCTCAAATGAGGATGCCAGCAGGAGAAAATCATCGATTACATGTATCACTTCAGTTACCTGTAATTTAACCTTGGCAGCCCATTCTAACGCTGTACTAAAACGCTCAAAGATAGCCGATGCACTCGAACAACCCATAGGAAGCACTGCGTCCAAGAAAAACTGGCCCCTCCACTTAAAACCCAGTAACGGTCTGTCCGCTGGTGAAATTGGAATTATCCGAAAAGCTGATTCAATGTCGACCGTAGCCATGTAAACAAGCCCTGCTGAACGCTTAATAAAATCAATGGCATCATAAATCGTTGCATATTGGACGGAAGAGAATTCTTTAGGAATAAAGTCATTGACTGAAGATCCTTCCGGGTACGATAGATGATGTATCATGCGAAATTCACCTGGTGTTTTCTTAGGGACAACGCCCAGAGGTGATATTCTATAATAAACATCAAATGGTGGAACAGCATATGGACCAAGTATTCTGCCTAATCCAAGCTCCTTTGCCAATTTACTGTCAATAACCCCCGGAAATTCATCAGGTTTCCCATGGCGGTCGTCCCATCGACACCGGAGGCAGATACGAGACAGTGGCCTTCGAGGCGCTGCGCTGACCGGGGGGCGAGACGGTCTCGACGTAGCCCCGGACGGCCGACTCGGCAGTGGCGCGACACTTTGTGGTTGATTTGACTCAACAGCCCGAGTGCGTGAACGGGTCTGTCGTGTGGTCGCCTCGCTCCGTGGTGGGCGCCCGCGTCCCGGTGGTGCTGTGGCTGGAGGCATGCTACAACCGCAAAACACTGCATAAGGAAAAAAGATAAACAATGACCAACCGCATACATCCCAACCTAAATGGCAATAATGTGTGTGCTGACCACTGTCAGGTTATGAAACATGCGCCACCCTTAGTACGCACCAACCAACTGTCACAGCAGCTAATCGTGACAAGGCACTCTATGAGTGTGTAAATTATACCAGACGTGTGAGAGAGTAAGACAGTGTGTGTAACTGTAAAACCTGCCGGAGCTGCAAATTGGAAACACGCAACAAACTGCACCAAGCAGCAAAACAGTGACGTAGCACTACGTTGCGTGTAACCATACCATCGTGTATAAAACCGTATACTGTGTGAAACAATGGTATACTATGTTGACACGCAACAAACTGCACAAGGCAGCAAAACAGTGACGTAGCACTACGTTGCGTGTACCCATACCATCATTTATAAAAACCGTATACTGTGTGAAACGCAACAAACTGCACAAAGCAGCAAACAGTGACAGAGCACTACGTTACGTGTGAGAGAGCATGACAGAATGTGTAACTCCACAATCTGCCAGAGCAGCAATTTGGAAACGAAGGTATACTGTGTTGACACGCAACAAACTGCACCAGGCAGCAAAACAGTGACGTAGCACTACCTTGCGTGTAACCATACCATCATTTATAAAGCCGTATACTGTGTTTAAACGCAACAAACTGCCAAAGCAGCAACCAGTGACAAAGCACTATGTTACGTGTGAGAGAGCATGACAGAATGTGTAACTCCAAAATCTGCCAGAGCAGCAAAGTGGAAAAGAAGGTATACTGTGTCGACACACAACAAACTGCACAAGGCAGCAAAACAGTGACGTAGCACTACGTTGCGTGTACCCATACCATCATTTATAAAAACCGTATACTGTGTGAAACGCAACAAACTGCAAAAGCAGCAAACAGTGACGAAGCACTACGTTACGTGTGAGAGAGTAAGACAGTGTGTGCAACTCCAGAATCTGCCCGAGCAGCAAATTAGAAACAATGGTATACTATGTTGACACGCAACAAACTGCACAAGGCAGCAAAACAGTGACAGAGCACTACGTTACGTGTGAGAGAGCATGACAGAATGTGTAACTCCACAATCTGCCAGAGCAGCAATTTGGAAACGAAGGTATACTGTGTTGACATGCAACAAACTGCACCAGGCAGCAAAACAGTGACAGAGCACTACGTTACGTGTGAGAGAGCATGACAGAATGTGTAACTCCAAAATCTGCCAGAGCAGCAATTTGGAAACGAAGGTATACTGTGTTGACACGCAACAAACTGCATCAGGCAGCAAAACAGTGACAGAGCACTACGTTACGTGTGAGAGAGCATGACAGAATGTGTAACTCCAAAATCTGCCAGAGCAGCAATTTGGAAACGAAGGTATACTGTGTTGACACGCAACAAACTGCACCAGGCAGCAAAACAGTGACGTAGCACTACGTTGCGTGTACCCATACCATCATTTATAAAACCGTATACTGTGTGAAACGCAACAAACTGCACAAAGCAGCAACCAGTGACAAAGCACTACGTTACGCGTGAGAGAGCATGACAGAATGTGTAACTCCACAATCTGCCAGAGCAGCAATTTGGAAACGAAGGTATACTGTGTTGACACGCAACAAACTGCACCAGGCAGCAAAACAGTGACAGAGCACTACGTTACGTGTGAGAGAGCATGACAGAATGTGTAACTCCACAATCTGCCAGAGCAGCAATTTGGAAACGAAGGTATAC
>JAHLWY010002686.1:0-10958 GCA_020002185.1 Paraescarpia echinospica | reverse complement strand
TGCCAACCTTGACTTGAATCCATCATTGTCATCTAATTTCTACCAATGTCACACTAGATTCAAAGCTCTCCAGTTCACTCAGCTGTACGAATGAGTATGAATGCCAACCTTGACTTGAATCCATCATTTTCATCTAGTTTCTACCAATGTCACACTAGATTCAAAGCTCTCCAGTTCACTCAGCTGTACGAATGAGTATGAATGCCAACCTTGACTTGAATCCATCATTGTCATCTAGTTTCTACCAATGTCACACTAGATTCAAAGCTCTCCAGTTCACGCAGCTGTACGAATGAGTATGAATGCCAACCTTGACTTGAATCCATCATTGTCATCTAATTTCTACCAATGTCACACTAGATTCAAAGCTCTCCAGTTCACTCAGCTGTACAAATGAGTATGAATGCCAACCTTGACTTGAATCCATCATTGTCATCTAATTTCTACCAATGTCACACTAGATTCAAAGCCTCCAGTTCACTCAGCTGTACGAATGAGTATGAATGCCAACCTTGACTTGAATCCATCATTGTCATCTAATTTCTACCAATGTCACACTAGATTCAAAGCTCTCCAGTTCACTCAGCTGTACGAATCAGTATGAATGCCAACCTTGACTTGAATCCATCATTGTCATCTAAATTTCTACCAATGTCACACTAGATTCAAAGCTCTCCAGTTCACTCAGCTGTACGAATGAGTATGAATGCCAACCTTGACTTGAATCCATCATTGTCATCTAATTTCTACCAATGTCACACTAGATTCAAAGCTCTCCAGTTCACTCAGCTGTACGAATGAGTATGAATGCCAACCTTGACTTGAATCCATCATTTTCATCTAGTTTCTACCAATGTCACACTAGATTCAAAGCTCTCCAGTTCACTCAGCTGTACGAATGAGTATGAATGCCAACCTTGACTTGAATCCATCATTGTCATCTAGTTTCTACCAATGTCACACTAGATTCAAAGCTCTCCAGTTCACTCAGCTGTACGAATCAGTATGAATGCCAACCTTGACTTGAATCCATCATTGTCATCTAAATTTCTACCAATGTCACACTAGATTCAAAGCTCTCCAGTTCACTCAGCTGTACGAATGAGTATGAATGCCAACCTTGACTTGAATCCATCATTGTCATCTAATTTCTACCAATGTCACACTAGATTCAAAGCTCTCCAGTTCACTCAGCTGTACGAATGAGTATGAATGCCAACCTTGACTTGAATCCATCATTTTCATCTAGTTTCTACCAATGTCACACTAGATTCAAAGCTCTCCAGTTCACTCAGCTGTACGAATGAGTATGAATGCCAACCTTGACTTGAATCCATCATTGTCATCTAGTTTCTACCAATGTCACACTAGATTCAAAGCTCTCCAGTTCACTCAGCTGTACGAATGAGTAAGTATGAATGCCAACCTTGACTTGGAAACCATCATTGTCATCTAGTTTCTACCAATGTCACACTAGATTCAAAGTTTCCAGTTCACTCAGCTGCACGTTATCAGAGTATGAATGCCAACTCTCTTGACTTGAATCCATCATTGTCACTCCAATTTCTACCAATGTCACACTAGATTCAAAGCTCTCCCAGTTCACTCAGCTGCCAAATGAATGAGTATGAATGCCAACCTTGGACTTGAATCCATCATTGTCAATTGAAGTTTCTACCAATGTCACACTAGATCTAAAAGCTCTCCAGTTCACTAGCCGAATGAGTATGAATGCCAACCTTGACTTGAATCCATCATTGTCATCTAATTTCTACCAATGTCACACTAGATTCAAAGCTCTCCAGTTCACTCAGCTGTACGAATGAGTATGAATGCCAACCTTGACTTGAATCCATCATTGTCATCTAATTTCTACCAATGTCACACTAGATTCAAAGCTCTCCAGTTCACTCAGCTGTACGAATGAGTATGAATGCCAACCTTGACTTCAATCCATCGTTGTCATCTAATTTCTACCAATGTCACACTAGATTCAAAGCTCTCCAGTTCACTCAGCTGTACGAATGAGTATGAATGCCAACCTTGACTTGAATCCATCATTGTCATCTAATTTCTACCAATGTCACACTAGATCTTCAAAGCTCTCCAGTTCACTCAGCTGTACGAGTATGAATGCCAACCTGACTTGAATCCATCATTGTCATCTAATTTCTACCAAATGTCACACTAGATTCAAAGCTCTCTCCAGTTCACTCAGCTGTACGAATGAGTATGAATGCCAACCTTTGACTTGAATCCATCATTGTCATCTAGTTTCTACCTAATGTCACACCAGATTCAAAGCCTCCAGTTCACTCAGCTGTACGAATGAGTATGAATGTGCCAACCTTGACTTGAAACCATCATTGTCATCTAGTTTCTACCAATGTCACACTAGATTCAAAAGCTTCCAGTTCACTCAGCTGTAGCTGAATGAGTATGAATGCCAACCTTGGACTTGAATCCATCATTGTCATCTAATTTCTACCAATGTCACACTAGATTCAAAGCTCTCCAGTTCACCCAGCTGTACGAATGAGGCCAGTCTTTCAACCCTTGACTTGAATCCATCATTGTCATCTAATTTCTACCAATGTCACACTAGATTCAAAGCTCTCCAGTTCACTCAGCTGTACGAATGAGTATGAATGCCAACCTTGACTTGAATCCATCATTGTCATCTAGTTTCTACCAATGTCACACTAGATTCAAAGCTTTCCAGTTCACTCAGCTGTACGAATGAGTATGAATGCCAACCTTGACTTGAATCCATCATTGTCATCTAGTTTCTACCAATGTCACACTAGATTCAAAGCTTTCCAGTTCACTCAGCTGTACGAATGAGTATGAATGCCAACCTTGACTTGAATCCATCATTGTCATCTAATTTCTACCAATGTCACACTAGATTCAAAGCTCTCCAGTTCACTCAGCTGTACGAATGAGTATGAATGCCAACCTTGACTTGAATCCATCATTGTCATCTAGTTTCTACCAATGTCACACTAGATTCAAAGCTCTCCAGTTCACTCAGCTGTACGAATGAGTATGAATGCCAACCTTGACTTGAATCCATCATTGTCATCTAGTTTCTACCAATGTCACACTAGATTCAAAGCTCTCCAGTTCACTCAGCTGTACAAATGATTATGAATGCCAACCTTGACTCTTCATCCATCATTGTCATCTAATTTCTACCAATGTCACACTAGATTCAAAGCTCTCCAGTTCACTCAGCTGTACGAATGAGTATGAATGCCAACCTTGACTCTTCATCCATCATTCTAGTTTCTACCAATGTCACACTAGATTCAAAGTTTCCAGTTCACTCAGCCGAATGAGTATGAATGCCAACCTTTGACTTGAATCCATCATTGTCATCTAGTTTCTACCAATGTCACACTAGGATCTCTGTGCTCTCCAGTTCACTCAGCTGTACGAATGAGTGAATGCCAACCTTGACTTGAATCCATCATTGTCATCTAATTTCTACCAATGTCACACTAGATTCAAAGCTTCCAGTTCACTCAGCTGGTACTTAATGAGTATGAATGCTAACCTTGGACTTGAAAACCATCATTGTCATCTAGTTTCTACCAATGTCACACTAGATTCAAAGCTCTCCAGTTCACTCAGCTGTACGAATGAGTATGAATGCCATCCTTGACTTGAATCCATCATTGTCATCTAATTTCTACCAATGTCACACTAGATTCAAAGCTCTCCAGTTCACTCAGCTGTACGAATGAGTATGAATGCCAACCTTGACTTGAATCCATCATTGTCATCTAGTTTCTACCAATGTCATACTAGATTCAAAGCTCTCCAGTTCACTCAGCTGTACGAATGAGTATGAATGCCAACCTTGACTTGAATCCATCATTGTCATCTAGTTTCTACCAATGTCACACTAGATTCAAAGCTCTCCAGTTCAATTTCAGCTGTACGAATGAGTATGAATGCCAACCTTGGACTTGAATCCATCATTACCCATTTCACCAATGTCACACTAGATTCAAAGTTTCCAGTCTACTCAGTTGTACAAATGAGTATGAATTAACCTTGACTTGAATCCATCATTGTCATCTACTACTGTCACACTAGGATTCAAAGCTCTCCCAGTTCACTCAGCTAAAATTTTAATGAGCATGAATGCCAACCTTGACTTGAATCCATCATTGTCATCTAATTTCTACCAATGTCACACTAGATTCAAAGCTCTCCAGTTCACTCAGCTGTACGAATGAGTATGAATGCCAACCTTGACTTGAATCCATCATTGTCATCTAGTTTCTACCAATGTCACACTAGCTTCAAAGCTCTCCAGTTCACTCAGCTGTACGAATGAGTATGAATGCCAACCTTGACTTGAATCCATCATTGTCATCTAGTTTCTACCAATGTCACACTAGATTCAAAGCTGTCCAGTTCACTCAGCTGTACGAATGAGTATGAATGCCAACCTTGACTTGAATCCATCATTGTCATCTAGTTTCTACCAATGTCACACTAGATTCAAAGCTCTCCAGTTCACTCAGCTGTACGAATGAGTATGAATGCCAAACTTGACTTGAATCCATCATTGTCATCTAGTTTCTACCAATGTCACACTAGATTCAAAGCTCTCCAGTTCACTCAGCTGTACGAATGAGTATGAATGCCAACCTTGACTTGAATCCATCATTGTCATCTAATTTCTACCAATATCACACTAGATTCAAAGCTCTCCAGTTCACTCAGCTGTACGAATGAGTATGAATGCCAACCTTGACTTGAATCCATCATTGTCATCTAATTTCTACCAATGTCACACTAGATTCAAAGCTCTCCAGTTCACTCAGCTGTACGAATGAGTATGAATGCCAACCTTGACTTGAATCCATCATTGTCATCTAATTTCTACCAATGTCACACTAGATTCAAAGCTCTCCAGTTCACTCAGCTGTATGAATGAGTATGAATGCCAACCTTGACTTGAATCCATCATTGTTATTTAATTTCTACCAATGTCACACTAGATTCAAAGCTCTCCAGTTCACTCAGCTGTACGAATGAGTATGAATGCCAACCTTGACTTGAATCCATCATTGTCATCTAGTTTCTACCAATGTCACACTAGATTCAAAGCTCTCCAGTTCACTCAGCTGTAAATTTTAATGAGTATGAATACAACCTTTGACTTGACCCATCATTGGTCATCTAGTTTCTACCAATGTCACACTAGATTCAAAGTTTTTCTTCCCAGTTCACTCAGCTGTACGAATGTGAGTATGAATGCCAAATCTCTTGACTTGAATCCATCATTGCCATCTAGTTTCTACCAATGTCATACCAGATTCAAAGCTCTCCAGTTCACTCAGCTGTACGAATGAGTATGAATGCCAACCTTGACTTGAATCCATCATTGTCATCTAGTTTCTACCAATGTCACACTAGATTCAAAGCTTTCCAGTTCACTCAGCTGTACGAATGAGTATGAATGCCAACCTTGACTTGAATCCATCATTGTCATCTAGTTTCTACCAATGTCACACTAGATTCAAAGCTCTCCAGTTCACTCAGCTGTACGAATGAGTATGAATGCCAACCTTGACTTGAATCCATCATTGTCATCTAATTTCTACCAATGTCACACTAGATTCAAAGCTCTCCAGTTCACTCAGCTGTACGAATGAGTATGAATGCCAACATTGACTTGAATTCATCATTGTCATCTAATTTCTACCAATGTCACACTAGATTCAAAGCTCTCCAGTTCACTCAGCTGTACGAATGAGTATGAATGCCAACCTTGACTTGAATCCATCATTGTCATCTAATCTCTACCAATGTCACACTAGATTCAAAGTTTCCAGTTCACTCAGCTGTAATTTAATGAGTATGAATGCCAACCTTTGACTTGAATCCAATATTGTCATCTAGTTTCACCAATGTCATTAATTCAGATTCAAAGCTCTCCAGTTCACTCAGCTGTAAATTAACAGCATGAATGCCAACCTTGGACTTGAATCCATCATTGTCATCTAGTTTCTACCAATGTCACACTAGATTCAAAGCCTCCAGTTCACCAGCCAACGGAGTATGAATGCCAACCTTGGACTGAATCCATCATTGTCATCTAATTTCTACCAATGTCACACTAGATTCAAAAGCCTCCAGTTCACTCAGCTGTACAGCCGAGCATGAATTTTCAACCTTGACTTGAATCCATCATTGTCATCCACTCTACCAATGTCACACCAGATTCAAAGCTCCAGTTCACCAGCTGCACGAACGAGCATGAATGCCAACCTTGGACTTGAATCCATCATTGTCATCTAGTTTCTACCAATGTCACACTAGATTCAAAGCTTTCCAGTTCACTCAGCTGTACGAATGAGTATGAATGCCAACCTTGACTTGAATCCATCATTGTCATCTAGTTTCTACCAATGTCACACTAGATTCAAAGCTCTCCAGTTCACTCAGCTGTACGAATGAGTATGAATGCCAACCTTGACTTGAATCCATCATTGTCATCTAGTTTCTACCAATGTCACACTAGATTCAAAGCTTTCCAGTTCACTCAGCTGTACGAATGAGTATGAATGCCAACCTTGACTTGAATCCATCATTGTCATCTAGTTTCTACCAATGTCACACTAGATTCAAAGCTCTCCAGTTCACTCAGCTGTACGAATGAGTATGAATGCCAACCTTGACTTGAATCCATCATTGTCATCTAATTTCTACCAATGTCACACTAGATTCAAAGCTCTCCAGTTCACTCAGCTGTACGAATGAGTATGAATGCCGACCTTGACTTGAATCCATCATTGTCATCTAATTTCTACCAATGTCACACTAGATTCAAAGCTCTCCAGTTCACTCAGCTGTACGAATGAGTATGAATGCCAACCTTGACTTGAATCCATCATTGTCATCTAGTTTCTACCAATGTCACACTAGATTCAAAGCTTTCCAGTTCACTCAGCTGTACGAATGAGTATGAATGCCAACCTTGACTTGAATCCATCATTGTCATCTAGTTTCTACCAATGTCACACTAGATTCAAAGCTCTCCAGTTCACTCAGCTGTACGAATGAGTATGAATGCCAACCTTGACTTGAATCCATCATTGTCATCTAGTTTCTACCAATGTCACACTAGATTCAAAGCTCTCCAGTTCACTCAGCTGTACGAATGAGTATGAATGCCAACCTTGACTTGAATCCATCATTGTCATCTAATTTCTACCAATGTCACACTAGATTCAAAGCTCTCCAGTTCACTCAGCTGTACGAATGAGTATGAATGCCAACCTTGACTTGAAACCATCATTGTCATCTAGTTTCTACCAATGTCACACTAGATTCAAAGCTCTCCAGTTCACTCAGCTGTACGAATGAGTATGAATGCCAACCTTGACTTGAATCCATCATTGTCATCTAATTTCTACCAATGTCACACTAGATTCAAAGCTCTCCAGTTCACTCAGCTGTACGAATGAGTATGAATGCCAACCTTGACTTGAATCCATCATTGTCATCTAGTTTCTACCAATGTCACACTAGATTCAAAGCTCTCCAGTTCACTCAGCTGTACGAATGAGTATGAATGCCAACCTTGACTTGAATCCATCATTGTCATCTAATTTCTACCAATGTCACACTAGATTCAAAGCTCTCCAGTTCACTCAGCTGTACGAATGAGTATGAATGCCAACCTTGACTTGAATCCATCATTGTCATCTAATTTCTACCAATGTCACACTAGATTCAAAGCTCTCCAGTTCACTCAGCTGTACGAATGAGTATGAATGCCAACCTTGACTTGAATCCATCATTGTCATCTAATTTCTACCAATGTCACACTAGATTCAAAGCTCTCCAGTTCACTCAGCTGTACGAATGAGTATGAATGCCAACCTTGACTTGAATCCATCATTGTCATCTAATTTCTACCAATGTCACACTAGATTCAAAGCTCTCCAGTTCACTCAGCTGTACGAATGAGTATGAATGCCAACCTTGACTTGAATCCATCATTGTCATCTAGTTTCTACCAATGTCACACTAGATTCAAAGCTCTCCAGTTCACTCAGCTGTACGAATGAGTATGAATGCCAACCTTGACTTGAATCCATCATTGTCATCTAGTTTCTACCAATGTCACACTAGATTCAAAGCTCTCCAGTTCACTCAGCTGTACGAATGAGTATGAATGCCAACCTTGACTTGAATCCATCATTGTCATCTAATTTCTACCAATGTCACACTAGATTCAAAGCTCTCCAGTTCACTCAGCTGTACGAATGAGTATGAATGCCAACCTTGACTTGAATCCATCATTGTCATCTAATTTCTACCAATGTCACACTAGATTCAAAGCTCTCCAGTTCACTCAGCTGTACGAATGAGTATGAATGCCAACCTTGACTTGAATCCATCATTGTCATCTAATTTCTACCAATGTCACACTAGATTCAAAGCTCTCCAGTTCACTCAGCTGTACGAATGAGTATGAATGCCAACCTTGACTTGAATCCATCATTGTCATCTAGTTTCTACCAATGTCACACTAGATTCAAAGCTCTCCAGTTCACTCAGCTGTACGAATGAGTATGAATGCCAACCTTGACTTGAATCCATCATTGTCATCTAATTTCTACCAATGTCACACTAGATTCAAAGCTCTCCAGTTCACTCAGCTGTACGAATGAGTATGAATGCCAACCTTGACTTGAATCCATCATTGTCATCTAGTTTCTACCAATGTCACACTAGATTCAAAGCTCTCCAGTTCACTCAGCTGTACGAATGAGTATGAATGCCAACCTTGACTTGAATCCATCATTGTCATCTAAATTCTACAAATGTCACACTAGATTCAAAGCTCTCCAGTTCACTCAGCTGTACGAATGAGTATGAATGCCAACCTTGACTTGAATCCATAATTGTCATCTAATTTCTACCAATGTCACACTAGATTCAAAGCTCTCCAGTTCACTCAGCTGTACGAATGAGTATGAATGACAACCTTGACTTGAATCCATCATTGTCATCTAATTTCTACCAATGTCACACTAGATTCAAAGCTCTCCAGTTCACTCAGCTGTACGAATGAGTATGAATGCCAACCTTGACTTGAATCCATCATTGTCATCTAGTTTCTACCAATGTCACACTAGATTCAAAGCTCTCCAGTTCACTCAGCTGTACGAATGAGTATGAATGCAACCTTGACTTGAATCCATCATTGTCATCTAGTTTCTACCAATGTCACACTAGATTCAAAGCTCTCCAGTTCACTCAGCTGTACGAATGAGTATGAATGCCAACCTTGACTTGAATCCATCATTGTCATCTAATTTCTACCAATGTCACACTAGATTCAAAATATCAGTTCACTCAGCTGTACAAATGAGTATGAATGCCAACCTTGACTTGAATTACATCATTGTCATCTAATTTCTACCAATGTCACACTAGATTCAAAGCTCTCAGTTCACTCAGCTGTACGAATGTGAATGTAACCTTGACTTCAATCCATCGGTATCATCAATTTCTACCAATGTCACTAGATTCAAAGCTCTCCAGTTCCTCAGCTGTACGAATGAGTATGAATGCCAACCTTGACTTGAATCCATCATTGTCATCTAATTTCTACCAATGTCACACCTAGATTCAAAGCTCTCCAGTTCCTCAATATTTTGAATGAGTATGAATGCCAACCTTGACTTGAATCCATCATTGTCATCTAATTTCTACCAATGTCACACTAGATTCAAAGCTCTCCAGTTCACTCAGCTGTACAAATGAGTATGAATGCCAACCTTGACTTGAATCCATCATTGTCATCTAATTTCTACCAATGTCACACTAGATTCAAAGCTCTCCAGTTCACTCAGCTGTACGAATGAGTATGAATGCCAACCTTGACTTCAATCCATCGTTGTCATCTAATTTCTACCAATGTCACACTAGATTCAAAGCTCTCCAGTTCACTCAGCTGTACGAATGAGTATGAATGCCAACCTTGACTTGAATCCATCATTGTCATCTAATTTCTACCAATGTCACACTAGATTCAAAGCTCTCCAGTTCACTCAGCTGTACGAATGAGTATGAATGCCAACCTTGACTTGAATCCATCATTGTCATCTAGTTTCTACCAATGTCACACTAGATTCAAAGCTCTCCAGTTCACTCAGCTGTACGAATGAGTATGAATGCCAACCTTGACTTGAATCCATCATTGTCATCTAATTTCTACCAATGTCACACTAGATTCAAAGCTCTCCAGTTCACTCAGCTGTACGAATGAGTATGAATGCCAAACTTGACTTGAATCCATCATTGTCATCTAATTTCTACCAATGTCACACTAGATTCAAAGCTCTCCAGTTCACTCAGCTGTACGAATGAGTATGAATGCCAACCTTGACTTGAATCCATCATTGTCATCTAGTTTCTACCAATGTCATACTAGATTCAAAGCTCTCCAGTTCACTCAGCTGTACGAATGAGTATGAATGCCAACCTTGACTTGAATCCATCATTGTCATCTAGTTTCTACCAATGTCACACTAGATTCAAAGCTCTCCAGTTCACTCAGCTGTACGAATGAGCATGAATGCCAACCTTGACTTGAATCCATCATTGTCATCTAATTTCTACCAATGTCACACTAGATTCAAAGCTCTCCAGTTCACTCAGCTGTACGAATGAGTATGAATGCCAACCTTGACTTCAATCCATCGTTGTCATCTAATTTCTACCAATGTCACACTAGATTCAAAGCTCTCCAGTTCACTCAGCTGTACGAATGAGTATGAATGCCAACCTTGACTTGAATCCATCATTGTCATCTAGTTTCTACCAATGTCATACTAGATTCAAAGCTCTCCAGTTCACTCAGCTGTACGAATGAGTATGAATGCCAACCTTGACTTGAATCCATCATTGTCATCTAGTTT
>JAHLWY010002685.1:0-10960 GCA_020002185.1 Paraescarpia echinospica | reverse complement strand
TGAATCCACTGTCACATACACCTTCCTATAGGCCCATTGTTACATACTCCCTCCTATGCGCCCACTGTCAGATACATCCTCCTGTGCACCCAATGTCACGTACACCCTCCTATGTGCCAACTGGCACACACACCCTCCTATCTACCCACAGTCACATACACCCTCCTATAGGCCCACTCTCACATACACCCTCCTACACGCCCACTGTCTCATACACCCTCCTATGTGCCCACTGTCACATACACCCTCACACGCACCCACTGTCACATACACCCTACCATGCACCCACTGTCACATACACCCTCCTAAGGGCCCACTGTCACATACACCCTACTATGCACCCACTCTCACATACACCGTCCTATGTGGACACTGTCACATTCACCCTCCTATGGGCCCACTGTCAGATACACCCTCCTATGCACCCACTGTCACCTACACCCACTTATGGGCCCACTGTCACATACACCCTACTATGCACCCACAGTCACATACACCCTCCTATGCACCCACTGTCACATACACCCTCATATACAACCACTGTCACATACACCCTAATATGCACCCACTGTCACATACACCCTCCTATGGGCCCACTGTTACATACACCATCCTATGGGCCCACTGTCACATAAACCATACTATGCACCCACTGTCACATACACCCTCCTATGGGCCCAATGTCACATACACACTCCTATGGGCCCATTGCCACATGCACCCTCCTATGGGCCCACTGTCACCTACACCCACTTATGGGCCCACAGTCACATACACCCTACTATGTACCCACTGTCACATTCACCCTCCTATGCGCCCACTGTCACATACACCCTCCTATGTGCCCACCTTCATGTACACTCTCATATGCACCCACTGTCACATACACCTTACCATACACCCACTTTCACATACACCCTCCTATGGGCGCACTGTCACATACACCCTACTATGCACCCACTGTCAGATACATCCTCGTGTGCGGACACTGTCACATACACCCTCCTATGCGCCCACTGTCAGATACACCCTCCTATGCACCCGCTATCACATACACCCACCTATGGGGCTACTGTCACATACACCCAACTATGCACCCACTGTCACATATACCCTCCTAAGCACCCACTGTCACAAACACCCTCATATGCGCCCACTGTCAAATAGACCCTCCTACGCGCCCACTGTCACATACACCCTACTATGCACCCACTGTCACATACACCCTCCTATGCACCCACTCTCACATACTCCCTCCTATCTACCCACAGTCACATACACCCTCCTATGGGCCCACTCTCACATACACCCTCCTACACGCCCACTGTCTCATACACCCCCTATGTGCCCACTGTCACATACACCCTCATATGCACCCACTGTCACATACACCCTACAATGCACCCACTGTCACATACACCCTCCTATGGGCCCACTGTCACATACACCCTACTATGCACCCACTGTCACATAACCGTCCTATGTGGACACTGTCACATTCACCCTCTTTTGGGCCCACTGTCAGATACACCCTCCTATGCACCCACTGTCACCTACACCCACTTATGGGCCCACTGCCACATACACCCTACTATGCACCCACAGTCACATACACCCTCCTATGCACCCACTGTCACATACACCCTCATATACAACCACTGTCACATACACCCTAATATGCACCCACTGTCACATACACCCTCCTATGGGCCCAATGTCACATACCCACTCCTATGGGCCCATTGCCACATGCACCCTCCTATGGGCCCACTGTCACATACACCCTCCTACGCACCCACTGCCACATACACCCTACTATGCACCCACTGTCACATACACCCTCATATGCACCCACTGTCACATACACCCTCATAGGCACCCACTGTCACAAACACCCTACTATGCACCCATTGTCACATACACCCTACTATGCACCCACTGTCACATACATCGTCCTATGGGCCCGCTGTATCATAACCCTACTTTGCACCCTTTGTCACATACACCCTACTGTGCACCCACTGTCACATACACAGGTCCTATGGGCCCACTGTCACATAAACACTCATATGCAACCACTGTCACATATACCCTACTATGCACTCACTGTCACATACACCCTTCTATGGCCAACTGTCACATACACCCTACTATGCACCCACTGTCACATACACCCTCGTATGCGGACACTGTCACATACACCCTCCTATGGGCCCACTGTCAGATACACCCTCCTATGCACCCACTATTACATACACCCACCTATGGGGCCACTGTCACATACACCTTACTATGCACCCACTGTCACCTACACCCTCCTACGCACCCACTGTCACATACACCATACTATGCACCCACTGTCACATACACACTCCTATGGGCCCATTGTCACATACTCCCTCCTATGGGCCCACTACCACATACTCCCTCCTATGGGCCCACTTTCACATACAACTTCCTATGGGCCCACTGTCACATACACCCTACTATGAACCCAATGTCGTAAACACGCTCCTATGGGCCAACTGTCACATACACCATACTATGGGCCCACTGTAACATAACCCTACTAAGCACCCATTGTCACATACACGTTACTATGCTCCCACTGTCACATACACCCTCCTAAGCACCCACTGTCACATATACCCTCCTAAGCACCCATTGTCACATACATGCTCATATGCGCCCACTGTCACATACACCCTACTATGCACCCACTGTCACTTACACCCACCTATGGGCCCACTGTCACATACACCCTTCTATGCACCCACTGTCACATATACCCTCCTAAGCACCCACTGTCACATACATCCTGATATGCGCCCACTGTCACATACACACTCTTACGCACCCACTGTCACATACACCTTACCATGCACCCACTGTCACATATATCCTGATATGCGCCCACTGTCACATACACCCTCCTATGCACACACTGTCACATACACCCTACTATGTACCCACTGTCAAATACACCCTCCTATGTGCCCACTGTCACATACACCCTACTATGCACCCACTGTCACATACACCCTCGTATGGAGATACTGTCAGATACACCCTCCTGTTTGGACACTGTTACATACTCCCTCCTACGTCCCCACTGTCAGATACATCCTCCTGTGCACCCAGTGTCACGTACACCCTCCTAGGTGCCAACTGTCAAACACACCCTCCTATCTACCCACACTCACATACACCCTCCTATGGGCCCACTCTCACATACACCCTCCTACACGCCCACTGTCACATACACCCTCCTATGTGCCCACTGTCATATACACCCTCATATGCACCCACTGTCACATACACCCAACTATGCACTCACTGTCACATATACCCTCCTATGGGCCCACTGTCACATACACCCTACTATGCACCAACTGTCACCTACACCCACTTATGGGCCCACAGTCACATACACCCTACTATGCACCCACTGTCACATTCACCCTCCTATGCGCCCACTGTCACATACACCCTCCTATGTGCCCACTGTCATGTAAACTCTCATATGCACCCACTGTCACATACACCTTACCATACACCCACTTTCATATACACCCTCCTATGGGCGCACTGTCACATACACCCTACTATGCACCCACTGTCAGATACAACCTCCTGTGCGGACACTGTCACATACACCCTCCTATGCGCCCACTGTCAGATACACCATCCTATGCACCCGCTATCACATACACCCACCTATGGGGCTACTGTCACATACACCCAACTATGCACCCACTGTCACATATACCCTCCTATGCACCCACTGTCACAAACACCCTCATATGCGGCCACTGTCAAATAGACCCTCCTACGCGCCCACTGTCACATACACCCTACTATGCACCCACTGTCACATACACCCTCCTATGCACCCACTGTCACATACTCCCTCCAATGCACACACTGTCACATACACCCTCCTACACGCCCACTGTCTCATACACCCTCCTATGTGCCCACTGTCACATACACCCTCATATGCACCCACTATCACATACACCCTACTATGCACCCACTGTCACATACACCCTCCTATGGGCCCACTCTCACATACACCCTACTATGCACCCACTGTCATATACACCGTCCTATGTGGACACTGTCACATTCACCCTCCTATGGGCCCACTGTCAGATACACCCTCCTATGCACCCACTGTCACCTACACCCACTTATGGGCCCACTGTCACATACACCCTACTATGCACCCACAGTCACATACACCCTCCTATGCACCCACTGTCACATACACCCTCATATACAACCACTGTCACATACACCCTAATATGCACCCACTGTCACATACACCCTCCTATGGGCCCAATGTCACATACACACTCCTATGGGCCCATTGCCACATGCACCCTCCTATGGGCCCACTGTCACATACACCCTCCTACGCACCCACTGCCACATACACCCTACTATGCACCCACTGTCACATACACCCTCATATGCACCCACTGTCACATACACCCTCATAGGCACCCACTGTCACAAACACCCTACTATGCACCCATTGTCACATACACCCTACTATGCACCCACTGTCACATACTTCGTCCTATGGGCCCACTGTATCATAAACCTACTTTGCACCCTTTGTCACATACACCCTACTGTGCACCCACTTTCACATACACAGGTCCTATGGGCCCACTGTCACATAAACACTCATATGCAACCACTGTCACATATGCCCTACTATGCACCCACTGTCACATACACCCTCCTATGGGCCCTCTGTCACACATACACCATACTATGCACCCACTGTCACATACTCCCTCCTATCTACCCACAGTCACATACACCCTCCTATGGGCCCACTCTCACATACACCCTCCTACACGCCCACTGTCTCATACACCCTCCTATGTGCCCACTGTCACATACACCCTCATATGCACCCACTGTCACATACACCCTACAATGCACCCACTGTCACATACACCCTCCTACGGGCCCACTGTCACATACACCCTACTATGCACCCACTGTCACATAACCGTCCTATGTGGACACTGTCACATTCACCCTCCTTTGGGCCCACTGTCAGATACACCCTCCTATGCACCCACTGTCACCTACACCCACTTATGGGCCCACTGCCACATACACCCTACTATGCACCCACAGTCACATACACCCTCCTATGCACCCACTGTCACATACACCCTCATATACAACCACTGTCACATACACCCTAATATGCACCCACTGTCACATACACCCTCCTATGGGCCCAATGTCACATACCCACTCCTATGGGCCCATTGCCACATGCACCCTCCTATGGGCCCACTGTCACATACACCCTCCTACGCACCCACTGCCACATACACCCTACTATGCACCCACTGTCACATACACCCTCATATGCACCCACTGTCACATACACCCTCCTATGGGTCCACTGTCACATACACCCTACTATGCACCCACTGTCCCATACACCCTCCTATGCGGACACTGTCACATACACCTTACTATGCACCCACTGTCACACACACCCTCCTAGGCACCCATTGTCACAAGCACCCTCATATGCACCCACTCTAACATACACCCTCCTACGCGCCCACTGTCACATACACCCTACTATGCACCCACTGTGACATACACCCTCCTATGCACCTACTGTCACATACACCCTCATATGCACTCACTCTCACATACACCCTACTATGCACCCACTGTCAGCTACACCCTGCATTGCGGACACTGTCACATACACCCTCCAACGTGCCCACTGTCAGATACACCCACCTGTGCACCCACTGTCACGTACACACTCCTATGGCCCAAATGTCACACACACCCTCCTATCTACCCACTGTCACATACACCCTCCTATGGGCCTATTGTAACATAACCCCACTATGCAGCCATTGTCACATACACCCTACTATGCACCCACTGTCACATACACCTTCCTATGGGCCCACTGTAACATAACCCCACTATGCACCCATTGTCACATACACCCTACTATGCACGCACTGTCACATTCACCGTCCTATGGGCCCACGGTCACATAAACCCTCATATGCACCCACTGTCACATCTACCCTACTAAGCACCTACTGTCACATACACCCTCCTATGGGTGTATGCACCTACTGTCACATACACCCTATTATGCACCCACTGTCACATACACCCTCCTATGGGCCCACTGTCAGATACACCTTCCTATGCACCCACTATCACATACACCCACTTATGGGCCCACTGTCACATACACCCCAATATGCACCCAATGTCAGATACACCCTGCTGTGCGGACACTGTCACATACACCCTCCTACACGCCCGCTGTCACATACACCCTCCTATGTGCCCACTGTCACATACACCCACATATGCACCCACTTTCATATACACCCTAATTTGCACCCACTGTCACATACACCCTCCTATGGGTCCATTGTCGCATACACCCTACTATGCACCCACTGTCACATACACCCTCCTATGCGGACACTCTCACATACACCCTATTATGCACCCACTGTGACATACACCCTCCTATGCACCCACTGTCACATACACCCTCCTATGGGCCCACTATCACATACACCTTCCAATGGGCCCACTGTCACATACACCCTACTATGCACCCACTGTCACTTACACCCACCTATAGGCCCACTGTCACATACACCCTTCTATGCACCCACTGTCACATACACCCTCCTAAGCACCCACTGTCACATACATCCTCATATGCACCCACTGTCACATACACCCTCCTAAGCACCCACTGTCACATACATCCTCATATGCACCCACTGTCAGATACCCCCTCCTATGCACCCACTGTCACATACACACTCCTATGCACACATTGTCACATACACACTCATATGCATCCACTGTCACATACAACCTACTATGCATCCACTGTCACATACACCCTCCTATGGGCCCACTGTTACATACACCCTCCTATGCGCCCACTGTCACATGCACCCTACTATGCACCCACTGTCACATACACCGTCCTATGGGCCCACCGTAACATAACCCTACTTTGCACCCTTTCTCACATACACCCTACTATGCACCCACTGTCACATACACACTCCTATGCACACATTGTCACATACACCCTCCAATACACACACTGTCACATACACCCTCCTATGCTCCCACTGTCACAAACACCCTACTATGCACCCACTGTCACATACACCCTCCTATGAACCCACTGTCACATACTCCCTCCAATGCACACACTGTCACATACTTCCTCCAATGCATACACTGTCACATAAAACCTCATATGCACCCTCTGTCACATACACCCTACTATGCTTCTACTGTCACATACACTCTCGTATAGGCCCACTGTTACATACTCCCTCCTATGCGCCCACTCTCACATACACCCTACTATGCATCCACTGTCACATACACCCTCCTATGCGCCCACTGTCACATACACCATACTATGCACCCACTATAACATACACACTCCTATGGGCCCACTGTCACATACTCCCTCCTATGGGCCCACTATCACATACACACTCCCATGGGCCCACTATCACATACACCCTCCTATGGGCCCACAGTCACATACACCTTCCTATGGGCCCACTGTCACATACACCCTATTTTGCACCCAATGTCGTACACACGCTCCTATGGGCCCAATGTAAGATAACCCTACTATGCACCCACTGTCACATACACCCTACTATACACCAACTGTCACATACACCCTCCTAAGCACCCACAGTCACATACATCCTCATATGCGCCCACTTTCACATAAACCCTTCTATGCACCCACTGTCACATACACCCACCTATGGGCCCACTCTCACATACACCCTTCTATGCACCCACTGTCACATACACCCTCCTAAACACCCACTATCACATACAGCCTGATATGCGCCCACTGTCACATACACCCTCCTACGCACCCACTGTAACATACACCCTCCAATACACACACTGTCACATACACCCTCCTATGCTCCCACTGTCACATACACCCTACTATGCACCCACTGTCACATACACCCTCCTATGAACCCACTGTCACATACTCCCTCCAATGCACACACTGTCACATACACCCTACTATGCTTCTACTGTCACATACACTCTCGTATAGGCCCACTGTTACATACTCCCTCCTATGCGCCCACTCTCACATACACCATACTATATACACCCACCTATTGGGCTACTGTCACATACACCCAACTATGCACCCACTGTCACATACACACTCCTAAGCACCCACTGTCACAAACACCCTCATATGCGCCCACTGTCAAATAGACCCTCCTACGCGCCCACTGTCACATACACCCTACTATGCACCCACTGTCACATACACCCTCCTATGCACCCACTGACACATACTCCCTCCAATGCACACACTGTCACATACACCCTCATATGCTCCCACTGTCACATACACCCTACTATGAATCCACTGTCACATACACCTTCCTATAGGCCCATTGTTACATACTCCCTCCTATGCGCCCACTGTCAGATACATCCTCCTGTGCACCCAATGTCACGTACACCCTCCTATGTGCCAACTGGCACACACACCCTCCTATCTACCCACAGTCACATACACCCTCCTATAGGCCCACTCTCACATACACCCTCCTACACGCCCACTGTCTCATACACCCTCCTATGTGCCCACTGTCACATACACCCTCACACGCACCCACTGTCACATACACCCTACCATGCACCCACTGTCACATACACCCTCCTAAGGGCCCACTGTCACATACACCTTACTATGCACCCACTCTCACATACACCGTCCTATGTGGACACTGTCACATTCACCCTCCTATGGGCCCACTGTCAGATACACCCTCCTATGCACCCACTGTCACCTACACCCACTTATGGGCCCACTGTCACATACACCCTACTATGCACCCACAGTCACATACACCCTCCTATGCACCCACTGTCACATACACCCTCATATACAACCACTGTCACATACACCCTAATATGCACCCACTGTCACATACACCCTCCTATGGGCCCACTGTTACATACACCATCCTATGGGCCCACTGTCACATAAACCATAATATGCACCCACTGTCACATACACCCTCCTATGGGCCCAATGTCACATACACACTCCTATGGGCCCATTGCCACATGCACCCTCCTATGGGCCCACTGTCACCTACACCCACTTATGGGCCCACAGTCACATACACCCTACTATGCACCCACTGTCACATTCACCCTCCTATGCGCCCACTGTCACATACACCCTCCTATGTGCCCACCTTCATGTACACTCTCATATGCACCCACTGTCACATACACCTTACCATACACCCACTTTCACATACACCCTCCTATGGGCGCACTGTCACATACACACTACTATGCACCCACTGTCAGATACATCCTCCTGTGCGGACACTGTCACATACACCCTCCTATGCGCCCACTGTCAGATACACCCTCCTATGCACCCGCTATCACATACACCCACCTATGGGGCTACTGTCACATACACCCAACTATGCACCCACTGTCACATATACCCTCCTAAGCACCCACTGTCACAAACACCCTCATATGCGCCCACTGTCATATAGACCCTCCTACGCGCCCACTGTCACATACACCCTAATATGCACCCACTGTCACATACACCCTCCTATGCACCCACTCTCACATACTCCCTCCTATCTACCCACAGTCACATACACCCTCCTATGGGCCCACTCTCACATACACCCTCCTACACGCCCACTGTCTCATACACCCCCTATGTGCCCACTGTCACATACACCCTCATATGCACCCACTGTCACATACACCCTACAATGCACCCACTGTCACATACACCCTCCTATGGGCCCACTGTCACATACACCCTACTATGCACCCACTGTCACATAACCGTCCTATGTGGACACTGTCACATTCACCCTCTTTTGGGCCCACTGTCAGATACACCCTCCTATGCACCCACTGTCACCTACACCCACTTATGGGCCCACTGCCACATACACCCTACTATGCACCCACAGTCACATACACCCTCCTATGCACCCACTGTCACATACACTCTCATATACAAACCACTGTCACATACACCCTAATATGCAACCCACTGTCACATACACCCTCCCATGGGCCCCAATGTCACATACCCAATTTGTGGGCCTATTGCTACATGCACCCTCCTATGGGCCCAAATTGTCACATACACCTCCTGGCTGCACCTAATGCCACATACACCCTACTATGCACCCACTGTCACATACACCCTCATATGCACCCACTGTCACATAAACCCTCCTATGCGCCCACTGTCACATACACCCTCCTACGCGCCCATTGTCACATACACCCTCCTATGCACCCACTGTCACATACACCGTCCTATGGGCCCACTGTAACATAACCCTACTTTGCACCCTTTGTCACATACACCCTATTGTGCACCCACTGTCACATACACAGGTCCTATGGGCCCACTGTCACATAAACACTCATATGCAACCACTGTCACATATACCCTACTATGCACCCACTGTCACATACACCCTCCTATGGGACCTCTGTCACACATACACCATACTATGCACCCACTGTCACATACACCCTCGTATGCGGACACTGTCACATACACCCTCCTATGGGCCCACTGTCAGATACACCCTCCTATGCACCCACTATTACATACACCCACCTATGGGGCCACTGTCACATACACCTTACTATGCACCCACTGTCACCTACACCCTCCTACGCACCCACTGTCACATACACCATACTATGCACCCACTGTCACATACACACTCCTATGGGCCCATTGTCACATACTCCCTCCTATGGGCCCACTACAACATACACCCTCCTATGGGCCCACTTTCACATACAACTTCCTATGGGCCCACTGTCACATACA
>JAHLWY010002684.1:0-10961 GCA_020002185.1 Paraescarpia echinospica | reverse complement strand
TATGATGTAGTTTTGTATACATATGGACCAATCTTTAAAGTGATATAATGTACTTTTGTATACATATGGACCATTCTTGACAGTGATATAATGTAGTTTAGTATACATATGGACAATTCTTGGCAGTGATATAATGTTTTTTTGTATACATATGGACCATCCTTGGCAGTGATATAATGTAGTTTTGTATACATATGGATCATTCTTGACAGTGATTTAATGTAGTTTTGTATACATTTTGACCATTCTGGACAGTGATATAATGTAGTTTTGTATACATATGGACCATTTTTGACAGTGATATAATGTAGTTTTGTATACATATGGACCATCCTTGGCAGTGAAATAATGTAGTTTTGTATACATATGAATCATTCTTGAGAGTGATATAATGTAGTTTTGTATACGTATGAACCATTCTTGGCAGTGATATAATGTAGTTTTGTATACATATGGATCATTCTTGACAGTGATATAATGTAGTTTTGTATACATATGAATCATTCTTGACAGTGATATAATGTAGTTTTGTATACGTATGAACCATTCTTGGCAGTGATATAATGTAGTTTTGTATAGATATGGATAATTATTGGCAGTGATATAATATAGTTTTGTATAGATATGGATAATTCTTGACGGTGATATGATGTAGTTTTGTATACATATGGATCATTCTTTAAAGTGATATAATGTACTTTTATATACATATGGACCATTCTTGACAGTGATATAATGTAGTTTGGTATACATATGGATCATTCTTGACAGTGATATAATGTAGTTTTGTATACGTATGAACCATTCTTGGCAGTGATATAATGTAGTTTTGTATAGATATGGATAATTATTGGCAGTGATATAATGTAGTTTTGTATACATATGGATAATTCTTGAAAGTGATATAATGTACTTTTGTATACATATTGACAATTCTTGACAGTGATATAAAGAAGTTTTGTATACATAGGGATCATTCTTGACAGTGATATAATGTAGTTTTGTATTCATATGGATCATTCTTGACAGTGATATAATGTAGTTTTGTATACATATTGACAATTCTTGACAGTGATATAAAGAGAAGTTTTGTATACATAGGGATCATTATACGACTTGATGATATAATGTAGTTTGACCATACATATGGATAATTCTTGACAGTGATATAGTTTGGTATACATATGGATCATTCTTGACAGTGATATAATGTAGTTTGTATACGTATGAACTATTCTTGGCAATGATATAATGTAGTTTTGTATAGATATGGATAATTATTGGCAGTGATATATAATGTAGTTTTGTATACATATGGATAATTCTTGACGGTGATATGATGTAGTTTTGTATACATATGGACCATTCTTTAAAGTGATATAATGTACTTTTGTATACATATGGATCATTCTTGACAGTGATATAATGTAGTTTTGTATACATATGGATAATTCTTGACAGTGATATAATGTAGTTTGGTATACATATGGATCATTCTTGACAGTGATATAATGTAGTTTTGTATACGTATGAACCATTCTTGGCAGTGATATAATGTAGTTTTGTATAGATATGGATAATTATTGGCAGTGATATAATGTAGTTTTGTATACATATGGATAATTCTTGACGGTGATATGATGTAGTTTTGTATACATATGGACCATTCTTTAAAGTGATATAATGTACTTTTGTATACATATGGATCATTCTTGACAGTGATATAATGTAGTTTTGTATACATATTGACAATTCTTGACAGTGATATAAAGAAGTTTTGTATACATAGGGATCATTCTTGACAGTGATATAATGTAGTTTTGTATACATATGGATAATTCTTGACAGTGATATAATGTAGTTTGATATACATATGGATCATTCTTGACAGTGATATAATGTAGTTTTGTATACGTATGAACTATTCTTGGCAATGATATAATGTAGTTTTGTATAGATATGGATAATTATTGGCAGTGATATAATGTAGTTTTGTATACATATGGATAATTCTTGACGGTGATATGATGTAGTTTTGTATACATATGGACCATTCTTTAAAGTGATATAATGTACTTTTGTATACATATGGACCATTCTTGACAGTGATATAATGTAGTTTTGTATACATATGGACCATTCTTGACAGTGATATCATGTAGTTTTGTATACGTATGGACCATTCTTGACAGTGATATTATGTAGTTTTGTATACATATGGAACATTCTTGGCAGTGATATAATGTAGTTTTGTATGCATATGGACCATTCTTGGCAGTGATATGATGTAGTTTTGTATACATATGGACCATTCTTGAAAGTGATATAATGTACTTTTGTATACATATTGACCATTCTGGACAGTGATATAATGTAGTTTGTATACATATGGACCATTTTTGACAGTGATATAATGTAGTTTTTTTATACATATGGACCATTCTTGAGAGTGATATAATGTACTTTTGTATACATATGGACCATTCTTGACAGTGATATAATGTAGTTTAGTATACATATGGACCATTCTTGGCAGTGATATAATGTAATTTTGTATACATATGGATAATTCTTGGCAGTGATATAATGTAGTTTTGTATGCATATGGACCATTCTTGGCAGTGATATAATGTAGTTTAGTATATATATGGATCATTCTTGACAGTGATATAATGTAGTTTTGTATACGTATGAACCATTCTTGGCAGTGATATAATGTAGTTTTGTATAGATATGGATAATTATTGGCAGTGATATAATATAGTTTTGTATAGATATGGATAATTCTTGACGGTGATATGATGTAGTTTTGTATACATGTGGATCATTCTTTAAAGTGATATAATGTACTTTTATATACATATGGACCATTCTTGACAGTGATATAATGTAGTTTTGTAAACATATGGACCATTCTTGACAGTGATATCATGTAGTTTTGTATACGTATGGACCATTCTTGACAGTGATAATATGTAGTTTTGTATACATATGGAACATTCTTGGCAGTGATATAATGTAGTTTTGTATGCATATGGACCATTCTTGGCAGTGATATGATGTAGTTTTGTATACATATGGACCATTCTTGAAAGTGATATAATGTACTTTTGTATACATATTGACCATTCTGGACAGTGATATAATGTAGTTTGTATACATATGGACCAATTTTGACAGTGATATAATGTAGTTTTTTATATATATGGACCATTCTTGAGAGTGATATAATGTACTTTTGTATACATATGGACCATTCTTGGCAGTGATATAATGTAGTTTAGTATACATATGGACCATTCTTAGCAGTGATATAATGTAATTTTGTATACATATGGATAATCCTTGGCAGTGATATAATTTAGTTTTGTATGCATATGGATCATTCTTGACAGTGATATAATGTAGTTTTGTATACATATGGATCATTCTTGACAGTGATATAATGTAGTTTTGTATACATATGGATCATTCTTGACAGTGATTTAATGTAGTTTTGTATACATTTTGACCATTCTGGACAGTGATATAATGTAGTTTTGTATACATATGGACCATTCTTGGCAGTAATATAATGTTGTTTTGTATACGTATGAACCATTCTTGGCAGTGATATAATGTAGTTTTGTATAGATATGGATAATTATTGGCATTTATATAATGTAGTTTTGTATACATATGGATAATTCTTGACAGTGATATGATGTAGTTTTGTATACATATGGACCAATCTTTAAAGTGATATAATGTACTTTTGTATGCATATGGACCATTCTTGACAGTGATATAATGTAGTTTAGTATACATATGGACAATTCTTGGCAGTGATATAATGTTTTTTTGTATACATATGGACCATCCTTGGCAGTGATATAATGTAGTTTTGTATACATATGGATCATTCTTGACAGTGATTTAATGTAGTTTTGTATACATTTTGACCATTCTGGACAGTGATATAATGTAGTTTTGTATACATATGGACCATTTTTGACAGTGATATAATGTAGTTTTGTATACATATGGACCATCCTTGGCAGTGAAATAATGTAGTTTTGTATACATATGAATCATTCTTGACAGTGATATAATGTAGTTTTGTATACGTATGAACCATTCTTGGCAGTGATATAATGTAGTTTTGTATACATATGGATCATTCTTGACAGAGATATAATGTACTTTTGTATACATATGGATCATTCTTGACAGTGATATAATGTAGTTTTGTATACATATGAATCATTCTTGACAGTGATATAATGTAGTTTTGTATACGTATGAACCATTCTTGGCAGTGATATAATGTAGTTTTGTATAGATATGGATAATTATTGGCAGTGATATAATATAGTTTTGTATAGATATGGATAATTCTTGACGGTGATATGATGTAGTTTTGTATACATATGGATCATTCTTTAAAGTGATATAATGTACTTTTATATACATATGGACCATTCTTGACAGTGATATAATGTAGTTTGGTATACATATGGATCATTCTTGACAGTGATATAATGTAGTTTTGTATACGTATGAACCATTCTTGGCAGTGATATAATGTAGTTTTGTATAGATATGGATAATTATTGGCAGTGATATAATGTAGTTTTGTATACATATGGATAATTCTTGAAAGTGATATAATGTACTTTTGTATACATATTGACAATTCTTGACAGTGATATAAAGAAGTTTTGTATACATAGGGATCATTCTTGACAGTGATATAATGTAGTTTTGTATTCATATGGATCATTCTTGACAGTGATATAATGTAGTTTTGTATACGTATGGATCATTCTTGACAGTGATATAATGTAGTTTTGTATACATATTGACAATTCTTGACAGTGATATAAAGAAGTTTTGTATACATAGGGATCATTCTTGACAAGTGATATAATGTAGTTTTGTATACATATGGATAATTCTTGACAGTGATATAATGTAGTTTGGTATACATATGGATCATTCTTGACAGTGATATAATGTAGTTTTGTATACGTATGAACTATTCTTGGCAATGATATAATGTAGTTTTGTATAGATATGGATAATTATTGGCAGTGATATAATGTAGTTTTGTATACATATGGATAATTCTTGACGGTGATATGATGTAGTTTTGTATACATATGGACCATTCTTTAAAGTGATATAATGTACTTTTGTATACATATGGATCATTCTTGACAGTGATATAATGTAGTTTTGTATACATATTGACAATTCTTGACAGTGATATAAAGAAGTTTTGTATACATAGGGATCATTCTTGACAGTGATATAATGTAGTTTTGTATACATATGGATAATTCTTGACAGTGATATAATGTAGTTTGGTATACATATGGATCATTCTTGACAGTGATATAATGTAGTTTTGTATACGTATGAACTATTCTTGGCAATGATATAATGTAGTTTTGTATAGATATGGATAATTATTGGCAGTGATATAATGTAGTTTTGTATACATATGGATAATTCTTGACGGAGATATGATGTAGTTTTGTATACATATGGACCATTCTTTAAAGTGATATAATGTACTTTTGTATACATATGGACCATTCTTGACAGTGATATAATGTAGTTTTGTATACATATGGACCATTCTTGACAGTGATATCATGTAGTTTTGTATACGTACGTACCAGTCTTGACAGTGATATTATGTAGTTTTGTATACATATGGAACATTCTTGGCAGTGATATAATGTAGTTTTGTATGCATATGGACCATTCTTGGCAGTGATATAATGTAGTTTGTATACATATGGACCACTTTTGACAGTGATATAATGTAGTTTTTTTATACTTATGGACCATTCTTGAGAGTGATATAATGTACTTTTGTATACATATGGACCATTCTTGACAGTGATATAATGTAGTTTAGTATACATATGGACCATTCTTGGCAGTGATATAATGTAATTTTGTATACATATGGATAATTCTTGGCAGTGATATAATGTAGTTTTGTATGCATATGGACCATTCTTGGCAGTGATATAATGTAGTTTAGTATATATATGGATCATTCTTGACAGTGATATAATGTAGTTTTGTATACATATGGATCATTCTTGACAGTGATATAATGTAGTTTTGTATACATATGGATCATTCTTGACAGTGATTTAATGTAGTTTTGTATACATTTTGACCATTCTGGACAGTGGTATAATGTAGTTTTGTATACATATGGACCATTTTTGACAGTGATATAAAGTAGTTTTGTATACATATGGAACATTCTTGGCCGTGATATAATGTTGTTTTGTATACGTATGAACCATTTTTGGCAGTGATATAATGTAGTTTTGTATAGATATGGATAATTATTGGCATTTATATTATGTAGTTTTGTATACATATGGTTAATTCTTGACAGTGATATGATGTAGTTTTGCATACATATGGACCATTCTTGACAGTGATATCATGTAGTTTTGTATACGTATGGACTATTCTTGACAGTGATAATATGTAGTTTTGTATACATATGGAACATTCTTGGCAGTGATATAATGTAGTTTTGTATGCATATGGACCATTCTTGGCAGTGATATGATGTAGTTTTGTATACATATGGACCATTCTTGAAAGTGATATAATGTACTTTTGTATACATATTGACCATTCTGGACAGTGATATAATGTAGTTTGTATACATATGGACCAATTTTGACAGTGATATAATGTAGTTTTTTATATATATGGACCATTCTTGAGAGTGATATAATGTACTTTTGTATACATATGGACCATTCTTGGCAGTGATATAATGTAGTTTAGTATACATATGGATCATTCTTGACAGTGATATAATGTAGTTTTGTATACATATGGATCATTCTTGACAGTGATTTAATGTAGTTTTGTATACATTTTGACCATTCTGGACAGTGATATAATGTAGTTTTGTATACATATGGACCATTCTTGGCAGTAATATAATGTTGTTTTGTATGCATATGGACCATTCTTGGCAGTGATATGATGTAGTTTTGTATACATATGGACCATTCTTGAAAGTGATATAATGTACTTTTGTATACATATTGACCATTCTGGACAGTGATATAATGTAGTTTGTATACATATGGACCAATTTCGACAGTGATATAATGTAGTTTTTTATATATATGGACCATTCTTGAGAGTGATATAATGTACTTTTGTATACATATGGACCATTCTTGGCAGTGATATAATGTAGTTTAGTATACATATGGTTAATTCTTGACAGTGATATGATGTAGTTTTGTATACATATGGACCATTCTTGACAGTGATATCATGTAGTTTTGTATACGTATGGACCATTCTTGACAGTGATAATATGTAGTTTTGTATACATATGGAACATTCTTGGCAGTGATATAATGTAGTTTTGTATGCATATTGACCATTCTTGGCAGTGATATGATGTAGTTTTGTATACATATGGACCATTCTTGAAAGTGATATAATGTACTTTTGTATACATATTGACCATTCTGGACAGTGATATAATGTAGTTTGTATACATATGGACCAATTTTGACAGTGATATAATGTAGTTTTTTATATATATGGACCATTCTTGAGAGTGATATAATTTAGTTTTGTATGCATATGGATCATTCTTGACAGTGATATAATGTAGTTTTGTATACATATGGATCATTCTTGACAGTGATATAATGTAGTTTTGTATACATATGGATCATTCTTGACAGTGATTTAATGTAGTTTTGTATACATTTTGACCATTCTGGACAGTGATATAATGTAGTTTTGTATACATATGGACCATTCTTGGCAGTAATATAATGTTGTTTTGTATACGTATGAACCATTCTTGGCAGTGATATAATGTAGTTTTGTATAGATATGGATAATTATTGGCATTTATATAATGTAGTTTTGTATACATATGGATAATTCTTGACAGTGATATGATGTAGTTTTGTATACATATGGACCAATCTTTAAAGTGATATAATGTACTTTTGTATGCATATGGACCATTCTTGACAGTGATATAATGTAGTTTAGTATACATATGGACAATTCTTGGCAGTGATATAATGTTTTTTTGTATACATATGGACCATCCTTGGCAGTGATATAATGTAGTTTTGTATACATATGTATCATTCTTGACAGTGATATAATGTAGTTTTGTATACATATGGATCATTCTTGACAGTGATTTAATGTAGTTTTGTATACATTTTGACCATTCTGGACAGTGATATAATGTAGTTTTGTATACATATGGACCATTTTTGACAGTGATATAATGTAGTTTTGTATACATATGGACCATCCTTGGCAGTGAAATAATGTAGTTTTGTATACATATGAATCATTCTTGACAGTGATATAATGTAGTTTTGTATACGTATGAACCATTCTTGGCAGTGATATAATGTAGTTTTGTATACATATGGATCATTCTTGACAGTGATATAATGTAGTTTTGTATACATATGGATCATTCTTGACAGTGATATAATGTAGTTTTGTATACATATGAATCATTCTTGACAGTGATATAATGTAGTTTTGTATACGTATGAACCATTCTTGGCAGTGATATAATGTAGTTTTGTATAGATATGGATAATTATTGGCAGTGATATAATATAGTTTTGTATAGATATGGATAATTCTTGACGGTGATATGATGTAGTTTTGTATACATATGGATCATTCTTTAAAGTGATATAATGTACTTTTATATACATATGGACCATTCTTGACAGTGATATAATGTAGTTTTGTATACATATGGATCATTCTTGACAGTGATATAATGTAGTTTTGTATACGTATGAACCATTCTTGGCAGTGATATAATGTAGTTTTGTATAGATATGGATAATTATTGGCAGTGATATAATGTAGTTTTGTATACATATGGATAATTCTTGAAAGTGATATAATGTACTTTTGTATACATATTGACAATTCTTGACAGTGATATAAAGAAGTTTTGTATACATAGGGATCATTCTTGACAGTGATATAATGTAGTTTTGTATTCATATGGATCATTCTTGACAGTGATATAATGTAGTTTTGTATACGTATGGATCATTCTTGACAGTGATATAATGTAGTTTTGTATACATATTGACAATTCTTGACAGTGATATAAAGAAGTTTTGTATACATAGGGATCATTCTTGACAATGATATAATGTAGTTTTGTATACATATGGATAATTCTTGACAGTGATATAATGTAGTTTGGTATACATATGGATCATTCTTGACAGTGATATAATGTAGTTTTGTATACGTATGAACTATTCTTGGCAATGATATAATGTAGTTTTGTATAGATATGGATAATTATTGGCAGTGATATAATGTAGTTTTGTATACATATGGATAATTCTTGACGGTGATATGATGTAGTTTTGTATACATATGGACCATTCTTTAAAGTGATATAATGTACTTTTGTATACATATTGACAATTCTTGACAGTGATATAAAGAAGTTTTGTATACATAGGGATCATTCTTGACAGTGATATAATGTAGTTTTGTATTCATATGGATCATTCTTGACAGTGATATAATGTAGTTTTGTATACGTATGGATCATTCTTGACAGTGATATAATGTAGTTTTGTATACATATTGACAATTCTTGACAGTGATATAAAGAAGTTTTGTATACATAGGGATCATTCTTGACAGTGATATAATGTAGTTTTGTATACATATGGATAATTCTTGACAGTGATATAATGTAGTTTGGTATACATATGGATCATTCTTGACAGTGATATAATGTAGTTTTGTATACGTATGAACCATTCTTGGCAGTGATATAATGTAGTTTTGTATAGATATGGATAATTATTGGCAGTGATATAATGTAGTTTTGTATACATATGGATAATTCTTGACGGTGATATGATGTAGTTTTGTATACATATGGACCATTCTTTAAAGTGATATAATGTACTTTTGTATACATATGGACCATTCTTGACAGTGATATAATGTAGTTTTGTATACATATGGACCATTCTTGACAGTGATATCATGTAGTTTTGTATACGTATGGACCATTCTTGACAGTGATATTATGTAGTTTTGTATACATATGGAACATTCTTGGCAGTGATATAATGTAGTTTTGTATGCATATGGACCATTCTTGGCAGTGATATGATGTAGTTTTGTATACATATGGACCATTCTTGAAAGTGATATAATGTACTTTTGTATACATATTGACCATTCTGGACAGTGATATAATGTAGTTTGTATACATATGGACCATTTTTGACAGTGATATAATGTAGTTTTGTATACATATGGACCATTCTTGAGAGTGATATAATGTAGTTTTGTATACATATATCATTCATAATGTAGGACCATTCTTGACAGTGATATAATGTAGTTTAGTATACATATGGACCATTCTTGGCAGTGATATAATGTAATTTTGTATACATATGGATAATTCTTGGCAGTGATATAATGTAGTTTTGTATGCATATGGACCATTCCTTGGCAGTGATATAATGTAGTTTTGTATACATATGTATCATTCTTGACAGTGATATAATGTAGTTTTGTATACATATGGATCATTCTTGACAGTGATATAATGTAGTTTTGTATACATATTGACCATCCTTGGCAGTGATATAATGTAGTTTTGTATACATATGTATCATTCTTGACAGTGATATAATGTAGTTTTGTATACATATGGATCATTCTTGACAGTGATATAATGTAGTTTTGTATTCATATGGATCATTCTTGACAGTGATATAATGTAGTTTTGTATACATATTGACAATTCTTGACAGTGATATAAAGAAGTTTTGTATACATAGGGATCATTCTTGACAATGATATAATGTAGTTTTGTATACATATGGATAATTCTTGACAGTGATATAATGTAGTTTGGTATACATATG
>JAHLWY010002683.1:0-10963 GCA_020002185.1 Paraescarpia echinospica | reverse complement strand
ACACCCATACACATATAGACGGAAGGTTGGGACTCTGACAGTGTCCAGTCACCCCCATACACATATCACATATAGACAGAATGTTGGGACTCTGGCAGGGTCCAGTCACCCCCATACCCATATAACATATAGACAGAAGGTTGGGACTCTGGCAGTGTCCAGTTAACCCCATACACAAATAACATATTGACGGAAGGTTGGGACTCTGACAGTGTCCAGTTACCCCCATACAAATATAACATATAGAGAGAAGTTTGGGACTCTGACAGTGTCCAGTCTCCCACATACACATATAACATATAGACAGAAGGTTGGGACTCTGACAGTGTCCAGTCTCCATACACAAGATAGACAGAAGGTTGGGACTCTGACAGTCCAGTTATCCCCATACACACATATAACATTTTAGACAGAAGGCTAGGACTCTGACAGTGTCCCAGTCACCCCCATACACATATAACATACAGACAGAAGGTTGGGATTCTGACAGTGTCTAGTCACCCCCATACACATATAACATATAGACGGAAGGTTGGGACTCTGACAGTGTCCAGTCACCCGCATACACATATAACATAGAGACGGAAGGTTGGGACTCTGACAGTGTCCAGTCTCCCCCATACACATATAACATATAGACAGAAGGTTGGGACTCTGACAGTGTCCAGTCACCCCATACACATATAACATATAGACAGAAGGTTGGGACTCTGACAGTGTCCCGTCACCCCCATACACATATAACATATAGACGGAAGGTTGGGACTCTGACAGTGTCCAGTCACCCTCATACACATACATATAACATAGATCTAGGTTGGGACTCCTGACAGTGTCCAAGACACCCAAGGCACACATATAACAAAGAGACGGAAGGTTGGGACTCTGACAAAGTCCAGTCTCCCACATACATATAACATAGATTTAGGCAGTTGGGACTCTGACAAGTCCAGTCTCCCCATACACATATAGACAGAAGGTTGGGACTCTGACAGTGTCCAGTCCCCCCATACACATATAGACGGAAGGTTGGGACTCTGACAGTGTCCAGTCACCCCCATACACATATAACATATAGACGGAAGGTTGGGACTCTGACAGTGTCCAGTCACCCCCATACACACATAACATATCGATTTGAAAGGCTTGACTCTGACAGTGTCCACCTCCCAGCTACACACATAACATAGACAGAAGGTTGGACTCTGACAGTGTCCTACCCCATACATTGACATAACATATAGACGGGAAGGTTAGACTCTGACAGTCCACGTCACCCCCATACACATATAACATATAGACAGAAGGTTGGGACTCTGACAATATCCTGTCATCCCCATACACATATAACATATATACAGAAGGTTGGGACTCTGACAGTGTCCAGTTACACCCATACACATATAGACGGAAGGTTGCGACTCCGACAGTGTCCAGTCACCCCCATACACATATCACATATAGACAGAATGTTGGGACTCTGGCAGGGTCCAGTCACCCCCATACCCATATAACATATAGACAGAAGGTTGGGACTCTGGCAGTGTCCAGTTAACCCCATACACAAATAACATATTGACGGAAGGTTGGGACTCTGACAGTGTCCAGTTACCCCCATACAAATATAACATATAGAGAGAAGTTTGGGACTCTGACAGTGTCCAGTCTCCCACATACACATATAACATATAGACAGAAGGTTGGGACTCTGACAGTGTCCAGTCTCCCCCATACACATATAGACAGAAGGTTGGGACTCTGACAGTGTCCAGTTATCCCCATACACATATAACATTTAGACAGAAGGTTGGGACTCTGACAGTGTCCAGTCACCCCCATACACATATAACATATAGACAGAAGGTTGGGACTCTGACAGGGTCCAGTCACCCCCATACACATATAACATATAGACAGAAGGTTGGGACTCTGACAGTGTCCAGTCTCCCCCATACACATATAGACAGAAGGTTGGGACTCTGACTGTGTCCAGTCACCCCCATACCAATATAACATATAGACGGAAGGTTGGGACTCCGACAGTGTCCAGTCACCCCCATACACATATAAAATATAGACGGAAGGTTGGGACTTTGACAGTGTCCAGTCTCCCCCATACACAGATAACATATATACAGAAGGTTGGGACTCTGACAGTGTCCAGTCTCCCCCATACACATATAACATATAGACAGAAGGTTGGGACTCTGACAGTGTCCAGTCACCCCCTTACACATATAACATATAGACAGAAGTTAGGGACTCTGACAGGGTCCAGTCACCCCCAAACACATATAACATAGAGACGGAAGATTGGGACTCTGACAGGGTTCAATCACCCCCATACACATATAACATATAGATAGAAGGTTGGGACTCTGTCAGTGTCCAGTCACCCCCATACACATATAACATATAGACGGAAGGTTGGGACTCTGACAGTGTCCAGTCACCCCCATACACATATAAAATATAGACGGAAGGTTGGGACTTTGACAGTGTCCAGTCTCCCCCATACACAGATAACATATATACAGAAGGTTGGGACTCTGACAGTGTCCAGTCACCCCCATACACATATAACATATAGACGGAAGTTTGGGACTCTGACAGTGTACATATATAACATGTAGACAGAAGGTTGGGACGCTGACAGTGTCCAGTCACCCCCATACACATATAACATATAAACAGAAGGTTGGGACTATGACAGTGTCCAGTTACCCCCATACACATATAACATAGAGACGGAAGGTTGGGACTCTGACAGTGTCCAGTCACCCCCATACACATATAACATAGAGACGGAAGGTTGGGACTCTGACAAGGTTCAATCCCCCCCATACACATATAACATATAGACAGAAGGTTGGGACTCTGACAGTGTCCAGTCTCCCCCATACATATATAGACAGAAGGTTGGGACTCTGACAGTGTCCAGTCACCCCCATACACATATAACATATAGACGGAAGGTTGGGACTCCGACAGTGTCCAGTCACCCCCATACACATATAAAATATAGACGGTAGGTTGGGACTCTGACAGTGTCCAGTCTCCCCCATACACATATAACATATTGACAGAATGTTGGGACTCTGACAGTGTCCAGTCACCCCCATACACATATAACATATAGACAGAAGGTAGGGACTCTGTCAGGGTGCAGTCACCCCCACACACATATAACATAGAGACGGAAGGTTGGGACTCTGACAGGGTTCAATCACCCCCATACACATATAACATATAGACAGAAGGTTGGGACTCTGTCTGTGTCCAGTCACCCCCATACACATATAACATATAGACGGAAGGTTGGGACTCTGACAGTGTCCAGTCACCCCCATACACATGTAACATATAGACGGAAGGTTGGGACTCTGACAGTGTCCAGTCTCCCCCATACACATATAACATATAGACAGAAGGTTGGGGCTCTAACAGTGTCCACTCACCCCCATACACATATAACATATAGACGGAAGTTTGGGACTCTGACATTCTCCAGTCTCCCCCATACACATATAACATATAGACAGAAGGTTGGGACTCTGACAGTGTCCAGTCACCCCCATACACATATAACATATAGACGGAAGGTTGGGACTCTGACAGTGTCCAGACACCCGCGTACACATATAACAGAGAGACGGAAGGTTGGGACTCTGACAGTGTCCAGTCTCCCCCATACACATATAACATATAGAAAGAAGGTTGGGACTCTGACTGTGTCCAGTCACCCCCATACATATATAACATATAGATGGAAGGCTGGGACTCTGACAGGGCCCAGTCAACCCCATACACATATAGACGGAAGGTTGGGACTCTGACAGTGTCCAGTCACCCCCATACACATATAACATATAAACAGAAGGTTGGGACTCTGACAGTGTCCCGTCACCCCCATACACATATAACATATAGACGGAAGGTTGGGACTCTGACAGTGTCCAGTCACCCTCATACACATATAACATATAGACGGAAGTTTGGAACTCTGACAATATCCTGTCATCCCCATACACATATAACATATATACAGAAGGTTGGGACTCTGACAGTGTCCATTTACACCCATACACATATAAACGGAAGGTTGGGACTCCGACACTGTCCAGTCACCCCCATACACATATCACATATAGACAGAATGTTGGGACTCTGACAGGGTCCAGTCACCCCCATACACATATGACATATAGACAGAAGGTTGGGACTCTGACAGTGTCCAGTTATCCCCATACACAAATAACATATAGACGGAAGGTTGGGACTCTAACAGTGTCCAGTTACCCCCATACAAATATAACATATAGACAGAAGTTTGGGACTCTGACAGTGTCCAGTCTCCCACATACACATATAACATATAGACAGAAGGTTGGGACTCTGACAGGGTCCAGTCACCCCCATACACATATGACATATAGACAGAAGGTTGGGACTCTGACAGTGTCCAGTTATCCCCATACACAAATAACATATAGACGGAAGGTTGGGACTCTAACAGTGTCCGGTCTCCCCCATACACATATAACATATAGACAGAAGGTTGGGACTCTGTCAGTGTCCAGTCACCCCCATACACATATAACATATAGACGGAAGGTTGGGACTCTGACAGTGTCCAGACACCCGCGTACACATATAACAGAGAGACGGAAGGTTGGGAATCTGACAGGGCCCAGTCAACCCCATACACATATAGACGGAAGGTTGGGACTCTGACAGTGTCCAGTCACCCCCATACACATATAACATATAGACGGAATGTTGGACTCTGACAGTGTCCAGTCACCCCCATACACATATAACATATAGACGGAAGTTTGGAACTCTGTCAATATCCTGTCATCCCCATACACATATAACATATATACAGAAGGTTGGGACTCTGACAGTGTCCATTTACACCCATACACATATAAACGGAAGGTTGGGACTCCGACAGTGTCCAGTTACCCCCATACAAATATAACATATAGACAGAAGTTTGGGACTCTGACAGTGTCCAGTCTCCCACATACACATATAACATATAGACAGAAGGTTGGGACTCTGACAGTGTCCAGTCTCCCCCATACACATATAGACAGAAGGTTGGGACTCTGACTGTGTCCAGTCACCCCCATACATATATAACATATAGATGGAAGGCTGGGACTCTGACAGGGCCCAGTCAACCCCATACACATATAGACGGAAGGTTGGGACTCTGACAGTGTCCAGTCACCCCCATACACATATAACATATAGACGGAAGGTTGGACTCTGACAGTGTCCAATCTCCCCCATACACATATAACATATAGACAGAAGGTTGGGACTCTGACAGTGTCCCGTCACCCCCATACACATATAGACAGAAGGTTGGGACTCTGACTGTGTCCAGTCACCCCCATACCAATATAACATATAGACGGAAGGTTGGGACTCCGACAGTGTCCAGTCACCCCCATACACATATAAAATATAGACGGAAGGTTGGGACTTTGACAGTGTCCAGTCTCCCCCATACACAGATAACATATATACAGAAGGTTGGGACTCTGACAGTGTCCAGTCACCCCCATACACATATAACATATAGACGGAAGTTTGGGACTCTGACAGTGTACACATATAACATGTAGACAGAAGGTTGGGACGCTGACAGTGTCCAGTCACACCCATACACATATAACATATAAACAGAAGGTTGGGACTATGACAGTGTCCAGTTACCCCCATACACATATAACATAGAGACGGAAGGTTGGGACTCTGACAGTGTCCTGTCACCCGCATACACATATAACATAGAGACGGAAGGTTGGGACTCTGACAGTGTCCAGTCTCCACAATACACATATAACATATAGACAGAAGGTTGGGAATCTGACAGTGTCCAGTCACCCCCATACACATATAGACAGAAGGTTGGGACTCTGACAGTTTCCAGTCTCCCCCATACACATATAGACAGAAGGTAGGGACTCTGACAGTGTCCAGTCACCCCCATGCACATATAACATATAGACGGAAGGTTGGGACTCCGACAGTGTCCAGTCACCCCCATACACATATAAAATATAGACGGTAGGTTGGGACTCTGACAGTGTCCAGTCTCCCCCATACACATATAACATATTGACAGAATGTTGGGACTCTGACAGTGTCCAGTCACCCCCATACACATATAACATATAGACAGAAGGTAGGGACTCTGTCAGGGTGCAGTCACCCCCACACACATATAACATAGAGACGGAAGGTTGGGACTCTGACAGGGTTCAATCACCCCCATACACATATAACATATAGACAGAAGGTTGGGACTCTGTCTGTGTCCAGTCACCCCCATACACATATAACATATAGACGGAAGGTTGGGACTCTGACAGTGTCCAGTCACCCCCATACACATGTAACATATAGACGGAAGGTTGGGACTCTGACAGTGTCCAGTCTCCCCCATACACATATAACATATAGACAGAAGGTTGGGGCTCTAACAGTGTCCACTCACCCCCATACACATATAACATATAGACGGAAGTTTGGGACTCTGACAGTGTCCAGTCTCCCCCATACACATATAACATATAGACAGAAGGTTGGGACTCTGACAGTGTCCAGTCACCCCCATACACATATAACATATAGACGGAAGGTTGGGACTCTGACAGTGTCCAGACACCCGCGTACACATATAACAGAGGGACGGAAGGTTGGGACTCTGACAGTGTCCAGTCTCCCCCATACACATATAACATATAGACAGAAGGTTGGGACTCTGACTGTGTCCAGTCACCCCCATACATATATAACATATAGATGGAAGGCTGGGACTCTGACAGGGCCCAGTCAACCCCATACACATATAGACGGAAGGTTGGGACTCTGACAGTGTCCAGTCACCCCCATACACATATAACATATAAACAGAAGGTTGGGACTCTGACAGTGTCCCGTCACCCCCATACACATATAACATATAGACGGAAGGTTGGGACTCTGACAGTGTCCAGTCACCCTCATACACATATAACATATAGACGGAAGTTTGGAACTCTGACAATATCCTGTCATCCCCATACACATATAATATATATACAGAAGGTTGGGACTCTGACAGTGTCCATTTACACCCATACACATATAGACGGAAGGTTGGGACTCTGACAGTGTCCTGTCACCCGCATACACATATAACATAGAGACGGAAGGTTGGGACTCTGACAGTGTCCAGTCTCCCCCATACACATATAGACAGAAGGTAGGGACTCTGGCAGTGTCCAGTCACCCCCATACACATATAACATATAGACGGAAGGTTGGGACTCCGACAGTGTCCAGTCACCCCCATACACATATAAAATATAGACGGTAGGTTGGGACTCTGACAGTGTCCAGTCTCCCCCATACACATATAACATATAGACAGAAGGTTGGGACTCTGACAGTGTCCAGTCACCCCCATACACATATAACATATAGACGGAAGGTTGGGGCTCTGACAGTGTCCAGTCACCCGCATAAACATATAACATAGAGACGGAAGGTTGGGGCTCTGACAGTGTCCAGTCTCCCCCATACACATATAACATATAGACAGAAGGTTGGGACTCTGACAGTGTCCAGTCACCCCCATACACATATAACATATAGACGGAAGGTTGGGACTCCGACAGTGTCCAGTCACCCCCATACACATATAAAATATAGACGGAAGGTTGGGACTCTGACAGTGTCCAGTCTCCCCCATACACATATAACATATAGACAGAAGGTTGGGACTCTGACAGTGTCCAGTCACCCCCATACACATATAACATATAGACGGAAGGTTGGGGCTCTGACAGTGTCCAGTCACCCGCATAAACATATAACATAGAGACGGAAGGTTGGGGCTCTGACAGTGTCCAGTCTCCCCCATACACATATAACATATAGACAGAAGGTTGGGACTCTGACAGTGTCCAGTCACCCCCATACACATAAAACATATAGACGGAAGGTTGGGACTCTGACAGGGCCCAGTCACCCTCTTACACGTATAGACGGAAGGTTGGGACTCTGACAGTGTCCAGTCACCCCCATACACATATAACATATATACAGAAGTTTGGGACTCTGGCAGTGTCCAGTCACCCCCATACACATATAACATATAGACAGAAGGCTGATATTCTGACAGTGTCCTCTCACCCCCCCATACAAATATAACATACAGACGGAAGGTTGGGACTCTGACAGTGACCAGTTACCCCCATACACATATAACATGTAGACGGAAGGTTGGCACTCTGACAGTGTTCACTCACCCCCATACACATATAACATATAGACAGAAGGCTGAGATTCTGACAGTGTCCTGTCACCCCCCGTACAAATATAACATACAGACGGAAGGTTGGGACTCTGAGAGTGTCCAGTTACCCCCATACACATATAACATGTAAGCGGAAGGTTGGCACTCTGACAGTGTCCACTCAACCCCATACATGTTATAAGTGTATGGGGGTAATTGGACACTCTCAGAGTCCCAACCTTCAGTCTGTATGTTATATGTGTATGGGGGGTGACAGGACACTGTCAGAATCTCAGCCTTCTGTCTATATGTTATATGTGTATGGGGGTGACTGGACACTGTCAGAGTCCCAACCTTCTGTATATATGTTATATGTGTATGGGGGTGACTGGACACTGTCAGAGTCCCAACCTTCTGTCTATACGTATATGACGGTGACTGGGCCCTGTCAGAGTCCCAACCTTCCGTCTATATGTTATATGTGTATGGCGGTGACTGGACACTGTCAGAGTCCCAACCTTCTGTCTATATGTTATATGTGTATGGGGGAGACTGGACACTGTCAGAGCCCCAACCTTCCGTCTCTATGTTATATGTGTATGCGGGTGACTGGACACTGTCAGAGTCCCAACCTTCTGTCTATATGTTATATGTGTATGGGGGAGACTGGACACTGTCAGAGTCCCAACCTTCCGTCTATATGTTATGTGTGTATGGGGGTGACTGGACTCTGTCAGAGTCCCAACCTTCCGTCTATATGTTATATGTGTATGGGGGTGACTGGACACTGTCAGAGTCCCAACCTTCCGTCTATTTGTTTTATGTGTATGGGGGAGACTGGACACTGTCAGAGTCCCAACCTTCTGTCTATATGTTATATGTGTACACTGTCAGAGTCCCAACCTTCCGTGTCTATGTTATATGTGTACGGTGGTGACTGGACCCTGTCAGAATCCCAATCTTCCGTCTATATGTTATATGTGTATGGGGGTGACTGGACCCTGTCAGAATCCCAACCTTTCGTCTATATGTTATATGTGTATGGGGTTGACTGGACACTGTCAGAGTCCCAACCTTCTGTCTATATGTTATATGTGTACACTGTCAGAGTCCCAAACTTCCGTCTATATGTAGAGTGAGTAGACAGAGGGCAGTAGGTAGTAGACAGTGGAGTGAGTAGACAGTGTGCAGTAGGTAGTAGACAGTGGAGTGAGTAGACAGTGGGCAGTAGGTAGTAGACAGCAGAGTGAGTAGACAGTGGGCAGTAGGCAGTAGACAGTGGAGTGAGTAGACATTGGGCAGTAGGTAGTAGGCAGTGGAGTGAGTGGACAGTGGGCTGTAGGTAGTAGGCAGTGGAGTGAGTAGACAGTGGGTAGTAGGTAGTAGACAATGGAGTAAGTGGACAGTGGACAGTAGGTAGTAGACAGTGGAGTGAGTAGACAGTAGGTAGTAGACAGTGGAGTGAGTGGACAGTGGGTAGTAGGTAGTAGACAGTAGAGTGAGTAGACTGGGAAGTAGACTGAGAACTGAGTAGACAGTGGGCAGTAGGTAGTTGACAGTGGAGTGAGTAGACAGTTGGCAGTAGGTAGTAGGCAGTGGAGTGAATAGACAGTGGGCAATAGACAGTAGAGTGAGTAGACAGTGGAGAGTGGGAAGTAGACAGTAGAGTGAGTAGACAGTGGGCAGTAGGCAGTAAACAGTGGAGTGAGTGGACAGTGGGCAGTAGGTAGTAGACAGTAGAGTGAGTAGACAGTGGGCAGTAGGCAGTAGGTAGTAGACAGAGGAGTGAGTAGACAGCGGGCAGTAGGTAGTAGGCAGTGGAGTGAGTGGGCAGTAGGTAGTAGACAGTGGAGTGTGTGGGCAGTAGGTAGTAGACAGTGTAGTGAGTGGACAGTAGGTAGTAGACAGTGGAGTGAGTAGACAGCGGGTAGTAGGTAGTAGACAGTGGATTGAGTGGACAGTGGGCAGTAGGTAGTAGACAGTGGAGTGAGTAGACAGTAGGTAGCAAACAGTAGAGTGAGTAGACAGTGGGCAGTAGGTAGTAGACAGTGGAGTGAGTGGACAGTGGGCAGTAGGTAGTAGACAGTGGAGTGAGTAGACAGTGGGCAGTAGGTAGTAGACAGGGGAGTGAGTGGACAGTGGACAGTAGGTAGTAGGCAGTGGAGTGAGTAGACAGTGACCAGTAGGTAGTAGACGGTGGAGTGAGTGATGTCTGTCAGGGTAGTGTAGACAACTACCATCACTAGCTTGTGAGGATGTCTGTCAGGGTAGTGTAGTCAACTACCATCACTAGCTTGTGAGGATGTCTGCCAGAGTAGAGTAGTCAACTACCATCACTAGCTTGTGAGAATGTCTGTCAGGGTAGTGTAGTCAACTACCACCACTAGCTTGTGAGGATGTCTGTCAGAGTAGTGTAGTCTACTACCTTCACTAGCTTGTGAGGATGTCTGTCAGGGTTGTGTGGTCAACTACCACCACTAGCTTATGAGTATGTCTGCCAGGGTAGTGTAGTCAACTACCACCACTAGCTTGTGAGGATGTCTGCCAGGGTAGTGTAGTCAACTACCACCACTAGCTTGTGAGGATGTCTGCCAGGGTAGTGTAGTCAACTACCACCACTAGCTTGTGAGGATGTCTGTCAGGGTAGTGTAGTCAACTACCACC
>JAHLWY010002682.1:0-10964 GCA_020002185.1 Paraescarpia echinospica | reverse complement strand
ACAATGTTATTTATACTCGTCCTGTGGGGATGTATGGCACAATGTTATTTCTACTCGTTCTGTTCCGAGGTACGGCACAACGTTATTTCTAATCGTCCTGTAGCGAGGTACGGCACAACGTTATTTCTACTCGTCCTGTAGGGATGTACGGCACAACGTTATTTCTACTCGTCCTGTAGCTAAATACGGCGTAACGTTATTTCTACTCGTCCTGTGGGGATGTACGGCACAACATTATTTCTACTCGTCCTGTGGGGATGTACGGCACAACTTTATTTCTACTCGTCCTGTAACGAGGTACGGCACAACGTTATTTCTACTCGTCCTGTAACGAGGTACGGCACATCGTTATTTCTGCTCGTCCTCTGGCGAGGTACGGCATAACGTTATTTCTACTCGTCCTCTACCGAGGTACGTCACAACGTTATTTCTACTCGTCCTGTAGCGAGGTACGACACAACGTTATTTCTACTCGTACTGTGGGGATGTACGGCTCAACGTTATTTCTACTCGTCCTGTAGAGAGGTACGGCACAACGTTATTTCTACACGTCCTGTAACGAGGTAATGCACAACGTTATTTCTGCTCGTCCTCTGGCGAGGTACGGCATAACGTTATTTCTAATTTTCGTCCTGTAATAAAATGGCACAACGGGCTATTTCTACTCGTTCTGTACCGAGGTACGGCACACCGTTACTTAATTCGTCCTAGAAGCGAGTAATACGGCACAACGTTAATTCTATTTCGTCTCCTCTGGCGAGTAAGTACGGCATAACGCTATTTCTACTCGTTCTTGTACCGAGGCAGTACGGCATGCAATGTTGGTTTACTGTCCTGTAGCGAGGTACGGCATAACGTTATTTCTACTCGTCCGGTGGGGATGTACGCCGCACAACGTTACTTCTACTCGTCCTGTAACGAGGTAATGCACTAACGTTATTTCTGCCTCGTCCTCTGGCGAGGTACGGTATAACGTTATTTCTTTTCCGTCCTGTACCGAGGTACGGCACAACGTTGTTTCTACTCGTCCCAGGGATGTACGGCACAACGTTATTTCTACTCGTCCTGTAGCTAAGTACGGCGTAACGTTATTTCTACTCGTCCTGTGGGGATGTACGGCACAACGTTATTTCTACTCGTCCTGTGGGGATGTACGGCACAACGTTATTTCTACTCGTCCTGTAGCGAGGTACGGCACAACGTTATTTTTTCTGGTCCTATAGCGAGACACATTCCACACTAATCCTGTGGCGAGGTACGGCACAACGTTATTTCTACTCGTTCTGATGCGAGGTACGACACAACGTTATTTATACTCGTTCTGTGGCGAGGTACGACACAATGTTATTTATACTCGTCCTGTGGGGATGTATGGCACAATGTTATTTCTACTCGTTCTGTTCCGAGGTACGGCACAACGTTATTTCTACTCGTCCTGTAGCGAGGTACGGCACAACGTTATTTCTACTCGTCCTGTAGGGAGGTACGGCACAACGTTATTTCTACTCGTCCTGTAGCTAAATACGGCGTAACGTTATTTCTACTCGTCCTGTGGGGATGTACGGCACAACGTTATTTCTACTCGTCCTGTGGGGATGTACGGCACAACTTTATTTCTACTCGTCCTGTAACGAGGTACGGCACAACGTTATTTCTACTCGTCCTGTAACGAGGTAATGCACATCGTTATTTCTGCTCGTCCTCTGGCGAGGTACGGCATAACGTTATTTCTACTCGTCCTCTACCGAGGTACGTCACAACGTTATTTCTACTCGTCCTGTAGCGAGGTACGACACAACATTATTTCTACTCGTACTGTGGGGATGTATGGCATAACGTTATTTCTACTCGTTCTGTACCGAGGTACGGCACAACGTTATTTCTACTCGTCCTGTAGCGAGGTACGGCACAACGTTAATTCTACTCGTCCTCTGGCGAGGTACGGCATAACGTTATTTCTACTCGTCCTGTGGGGATGTACGGCACAACGTTATTTCTACTCGTCCTGTAGCGAGGTACGGCACAACGATATTTCTACTCGTCCTGTAGGGATGTACGGCACAACGTTATTTCTACTCGTCCTGTAGCTAAGTACGGCGTAACGTTATTTCTACTCGTCCTGTGGGGATGTACGGCACAACGTTATTTCTATTCGTCCTGTTGGGATGTACGGCACAACGTTATTTCTACTCGTCCTGTAGCGAGGTACGGCACAACGATATTTCTACTCGTCCTGTTGGGATGTACGGCACAACGTTATTTCTACTCGTCCTGTAACGAGGTACTGCACAACGTTATTTCTGCTCGTCCTCTGGCGAGGTACGTCATAACGTTATTTCTACTCGTCCTGTACCGAGGTACGGCACAACGTTATTTCTACTCGTCCTGTAGCGAGGTACGACACAACGTTATTTCTGCTCGTACTGTGGGGATGTACGGCATAACGTTATTTCTACTCGTTCTGTACCGAGGTACGGCACAACGTTATTTATACTCGTCCTGTAGCGAGGTACGGCACAACGTTAATTCTACTCGTCCTGTAGCTAAGTACGGCGTAACGTTATTTCTACTCATCTTGTAGCGAGGTACAACAAAACGTTATTTCTACTCATCCTGTAGCGAGGTACAACAAAACGTTATTTCTACTCATCCTGTAGCTAAGTACGGCGTAACGCTATTTCTACTCTTCCTGCAGCGAGGTACCACAAAAAGTTATTTCTACTCATCCTGTAGCTAAGTATGGCGTAACGTTATTTCTACTCCCCCTGTAGCGAGGTACAGCAAAACGTTATTTCTACTAATCCTGTAGCTAAGTACGGCGTAACGTTATTTCTACTGGTCCTGTAGCGAGACACATTCTACACTAATCCTGTGGCGAGGTACGGCACAACGTTATTTCTACTCGTTCTGATGCGAGGTACGGCACAACGTTATTTATACTCGTTCTGTGGCGAGGTACGACACAATGTTATTTCTACTCGTCCTGTGGGGATGTATGGCACAATGTTATTTCTACTCGTTCTGTACCGAGGTACGGTACAACGTTATTTCTACTCGTCCTGTAGCGAGGTACGGCACAACGTTATTTCTACTCGTCCTGTAGCTAAATACGGCGTAACGTTATTTCTACTCGTCCTGTGGGGATGTACGGCACAACGTTATTTCTACTCGTCCTGTGGGGATGTACGGCACAACTTTATTTCTACTCTTCCTGTAACGAGGTACGGCACAACGTTATTTCTACTCGTCCTGTAACGAGGTAATGCACATCGTTATTTCTGCTCGTCCTCTGGCGAGGTACGGCATAACGTTATTCCTACTCGTCCTCTACCGAGGTACGTCACAACGTTATTTCTACTCGTCCTGTAGCGAGGTACGACACAACGTTATTTCTACTCGTACTCTGGGGATGTACGGCATAACGTTATTTCTACTCGTTCTGTTCCGAGGTACGGCACAACGTTATTTCTACTCGTCCTGTAGCGAGGTACGGCACAACGTTATTTCTACTTCGTCCTGTGGGGATGTACGGCACAACGTTATTTCTACTCGTCCTGTAGCTAAGTACGGCGTAACGTTATTTCTACTCGTCCTGTGGGGATGTACGGCACAACGTTATTTCTACTCGTCCTGTGGGGATGTACGGCTCAACGTTATTTCTACTCGTCCTGTAGCGAGGTACGGCACAACGTTATTTCTACACGTCCTGTAACGAGGTAATGCACAACGTTATTTCTGCTCGTCCTCTGGCGAGGTACGGCATAACGTTATTTCTACTCGTCCTGTAGCGAGGTACGGCACAACGTTAATTCTACTCGTCCTCTGGCGAGGTACGGCATAACGCTATTTCTACTCGTTCTGTACCGAGGTACGGCACAACGTTATTTCAACTCGTCCTGTAGCGAGGTACCGCACAACGTTTTTTCTACTCGTCCTGTGGGGATGTACGGCACAACGTTATTTCTACTCGTCCTGTAGCGAGGTACGGCACAACGTTATTTCTACTCGTCCTGTGGGGATGTACGGCACAACGTTATTTCTACTCGTCCTGTAGCGAGGTACGGCACAACGTTATTTCTACTCGTCCTGTAGGGATGTACGGCACAACGTTATTTCTACTCGTCATGTAGCTAAACACGGCGTAACGTTATTTCTACTCGTCCTGTGGGGATGTACGGTACAACGTTATTTCTACTCGTCCTGTGGGGATGTACGGCACAACTTTATTTCTACTCGTCCTGTAGCGAGGTACGGCACAACGTTATTTCTACTCGTCCTGTAACGAGGTAATGCACAACGTTATTTCTGCTCGTCCTCTGGCGAAGTACGGCATAACGTTATTTCTACTCGTCCTGTACCGAGGTACGGCACAACGTTATTTCTACTCGTCCTGTAGCGAGGTACGGCACAACGTTAATTCTACTTGTCCTCTGGCGAGGTACGGCATAACGCTATTTCTACTCGTTCTGTACCGAGGTACGGCACAACGTTATTTCTACTCGTCCTGTAGCGAGATACGACACAACGTTATTTCTACTCGTACTGTGGGGATGTTCGGCATAACGTTATTTCTACTCGTTCTGTACCGAGGTACGGCACAACGTTATTTCTACTCGTCCTGTAGCGAGGTACGGCACAACGTTATTTCTACTCGTCCTGTGGGGATGTACGGCACAACGTTATTTCTACTCGTCCTGTAGCTAAGTACGGCGTAACGTTATTTCTACTCGTCCTGTGGGGATGTACGGCACAACGTTATTTCTACTCGTCCTGTGGGGATGTACGGCTCAACGTTATTTCTACTCGTCCTGTAGCGAGGTACGGCACAACGTTATTTCTACACGTCCTGTAACGAGGTAATGCACAACGTTATTTCTGCTCGTCCTCTGGCGAGGTACGGCATAACGTTATTTCTACTCGTCCTGTAGCGAGGTACGGCACAACGTTAATTCTACTCGTCCTCTGGCGAGGTACGGCATAACGCTATTTCTACTCGTTCTGTACCGAGGTACGGCACAACGTTATTTCTACTCGTCCTGTAGCGAGGTACCGCACAACGTTTTTTCTACTCGTCCTGTGGGGATGTACGGCACAACGTTATTTCTACTCGTCCTGTAGCGAGGTACGGCACAACGTTATTTCTACTCGTCCTGTGGGGATGTACGGCACAACGTTATTTCTACTCGACCTGTAGCGAGGTACGGCACAACGTTATTTCTACTCGTCCTGTAGGGATGTACGGCACAACGTTATTTCTACTCGTCATGTAGCTAAACACGGCGTAACGTTATTTCTACTCGTCCTGTGGGGATGTACGGTACAACGTTATTTCTACTCGTCCTGTGGGGATGTACGGCACAACTTTATTTCTACTCGTCCTGTAGCGAGGTACGGCACAACGTTATTTCTACTCGTCCTGTAACGAGGTAATGCACAACGTTATTTCTGCTCGTCCTCTGGCGAGGTACGGCATAACGTTATTTCTACTCGTCCTGTAGCGAGGTACCGCACAATGTTATTTCTAATCGTCCTGTGGGGATGTACGGCCCAACGTTATTTCTACTCGTCCTGTAGCGAGGTACGGCACAACGTTATTTCTACTCGTCCTGTAGCGAGGTACGGCACAACGTTATTTCTACTCGTCCTGTAGGGATGTACGGCACAACGTCATTTCTACTCGTCCTGTAGCGAGGTACCGCACAATGTTATTTCTACTCGTCCTGTGGGGATGTACGGCCCAACGTTATTTCTACTCGTCCTGTAGCGAGGTACGGCACAACGTTATTTCTACTCGTTCTGTGGCGAGGTACGGCACAATGTTATTTCTACTCGTCCTGTGGGGATGTATGGCACAATGTTATTTCTACTCGTTCTGTACCGAGGTACGGTACAACGTTATTTCTACTCGTCCTGTAGCGAGGTACGGCACAACGTTATTTCTACTCGTCCTGTAGCGAGGTACGGCACAACGTTATTTCTACTCGTCCTGTAGGGATGTACGGCACAACGTTATTTCTACTCGTCCTGTAGCGAAATACGGCGTAACGTTATTTCTACTCGTCCTGTGGTGATGTACGGCACAACGTTATTTCTACTCGTCCTGTGGGGATGTACGGCACAACTTTATTTCTACTCGTCCTGTAACGAGGTACGGCACAACGTTATTTCTACTCGTCCTGTAACGAGGTAATGCACATCGTTATTTCTGCTCGTCCTCTGGCGAGGTACGGCATAACGTTATTTCTACTCGTCCTCTACCGAGGTACGTCACAACGTTATTTCTACTCGTCCTGTAGCGAGGTACGACACAACGTTATTTCTACTCGTACTGTGGGGATATACGGCATAACGTTATTTCTACTCGTCCTGTAGGGAGGTACGGCAAAACGATATTTCTACTCGTCCTGTAGGGATGTACGGCGTAACGTTATTTCTACTCGTCCTGTGGGGATGTACGGCACAATGTTATTTCTACTCGTCCTGTGGAGATGTACGGCACAACGTTATTTCTACTCGTCCTGTAGCGAGGTACGGCACAACGATATTTCTACTCGTCCTGTAGGGATGTACGGCACAACGTTATTTCTACTCGTCCTGTAACGAGGTAATGCACAACGTTATTTCTGCTCGTCCTCTGGCGAGGTATGGCATAACGTTATTTCTACTCGTCCTGTACCGAGGTACGGCACAACGTTATTTCTACTCGTTCTGATGCGAGGTACGACACAACGTTATTTATACTCGTTCTGTGGCGAGGTACGACACAATGTTATTTATACTCGTCCTGTGGGGATGTATGGCACAATGTTATTTCTACTCGTTCTGTTCCGAGGTACGGCACAACGTTATTTCTACTCGTCCTGTAGCGAGGTACGGCACAACGTTATTTCTACTCGTCCTGTAGGGATGTACGCCACAACGTTATTTCTACTCGTCCTGTAGCTAAATACGGCGTAACGTTATTTCTACTCGTCCTGTGGGGATGTACGGCACAACATTATTTCTACTCGTCCTGTGGGGATGTACGGCACAACTTTATTTCTACTCGTCCTGTAACGAGGTACGGCACAACGTTATTTCTACTCGTCCTGTAACGAGGTAATGCACATCGTTATTTCTGCTCGTCCTCTGGCGAGGTACGGCATAACGTTATTTCTACTCGTCCTCTACCGAGGTACGTCACAACGTTATTTCTACTCGTCCTGTAGCGAGATACGACACAACGTTATTTCTACTCGTACTGTGGGGATGTACGGCATAACGTTATTTCTACTCGTTCTGTACCGAGGTACGGCACAACGTTATTTCTACTCGTCCTGTAGCGAGGTACGGCACAAAGTTAATTCTACTCGTCCTCTGGCGAGGTACGGCATAACGTTATTTCTACTCGTCCTGTGGGGATGTACGGCACAACGTTATTTCTACTCGTCCTGTAGCGAGGTACGGCACAACGTTATTTCTACTCGTCCTGTGGGGATGTACGGCACAACGTTATTTCTACTCGTCCTGTAGCTAAGTACGGCGTAACGTTATTTCTACTCGTCCTGTGGGGATGTACGGCACAACGTTATTTCTACTCGTCCTGTGGGGATGTACGGCACAACGTTATTTCTACTCGTCCTGTAGCGAGGTACGGCACAACGATATTTCTACTCGTCCTGTTGGGATGTACGGCACAACGTTATTTCTACTCGTCCTGTAACGAGGTAATGCACAACGTTATTTCTGCTCGTCCTCTGGCGAGGTACGGCATAACGTTATTTCTACTCGTCCTGTAGCGGGGTACGGCACAACGTTATTTCTACTCGTCCTGTAACGAGGTAATGCACAACGTTATTTCTGCTCGTCCTCTGGCGAGGTACGGCATAACGTTATTTCTACTCGTCCTGTACCGTGGTGCGGCACAAAGTTATTTCTACTCATCCTGTAGCGAGGTACAACAAAACGTTATTTCTACTCATCCTGTAGCTAAGTACGGCGTAACGTTATTTCTACTCATCTTGTAGCGAGGCACAACAAAACGTTATTTCTACTCATCCTGTAGCGAGGTACAACAAATCGTTATTTCTACGCATCCTGTAGCTAAGTACGGCGTAACGCTATTTCTACTCTTCCTGCAGCGAGATACCACAAAAAGTTATTTCTACTCATCCTGTAGCTAAGTATGGCGTAACGTTATTTCTACTCCCCCTGTAGCGAGGTACAACAAAACGTTATTTCTACTAATCCTGTAGCTAAGTACGGCGTAACGTTATTTCTACTGGTCCTGTAGCGAGACACATTCTACCCTAATCCTGTGGCGAGGTACGGCACAACGTTATTTCTACTCGTTCTGATGCGAGGTACGACACAATGTTATTTCTACTCGTCCTGTGGGGATGTATGGCACAATGTTATTTCTACTCGTTCTGTACCGAGGTACGGTACAACGTTATTTCTACTCGTCCTGTAGCGAGGTACGGCACAACGTTATTTCTACTCGTCCTGTAGCGAGGTACGGCACAACGTTATTTCTACTCGTCCTGTAGGGATGTACGGCACAACGTTATTTCTACTCGTCCTGTAGCTAAATACGGCGTAACGTTATTTCTACTCGTCCTGTGGGGATGTACGGCACAACGTTATTTCTACTCGTCCTGTGGGGATGTACGGCACAACTTTATTTCTACTCGTCCTGTAACGAGGTACGGCACAACGTTATTTCTACTCGTCCTGTAACGAGGTAATGCACATCGTTATTTCTGCTCGTCCTCTGGCGAGGTACGGCATAACGTTATTCCTACTCGTCCTCTACCGAGGTACGTCACAACGTTATTTCTACTCGTCCTGTAGCGAGGTACGACACAACGTTATTTCTACTCGTACTCTGGGGATGTACGGCATAACGTTATTTCTACTCGTTCTGTACCGAGGTACGGCACAACGTTATTTCTGCTCGTCCTGTAGCGAGGTACGGCACAACGTTATTTCTACTCGTCCTGTGGGGATGTACGGCACAACGTTATTTCTACTCGTCCTGTAGCTAAGTACGGCGTAACGTTATTTCTACTCGTCCTGTGGGGATGTACGGCACAACGTTATTTCTACTCGTCCTGTGGGGATGTACGGCTCAACGTTATTTCTACTCGTCCTGTAGCGAGGTACGGCACAACGTTATTTCTACACGTCCTGTAACGAGGTAATGCACAACGTTATTTCTGCTCGTCCTCTGGCGAGGTACGGCATAACGTTATTTCTACTCGTCCTGTAGCGAGGTACGGCACAACGTTAATTCTACTCGTCCTCTGGCGAGGTACGGCATAACGCTATTTCTACTCGTTCTGTACCGAGGTACGGCACAACGTTATTTCTACTCGTCCTGTAGCGAGGTACGACACAACGTTATTTCTACTCGTACTGTGGGGATGTACGGCATAACGTTATTTCTACTCGTTCTGTACCGAGGTACGGCACAACGTTATTTATACTCGTCCTGTAGCGAGGTACGGCACAACGTTAATTCTACTCGTCCTGTAGCTAAGTACGGCGTAACGTTATTTCTACTCATCTTGTAGCGAGGTACAACAAAACGTTATTTCTACTCATCCTGTAGCGAGGTACAACAAAACGTTATTTCTACTCATCCTGTAGCTAAGTACGGCGTAACGCTATTTCTACTCTTCCTGCAGCGAGGTACCACAAAAAGTTATTTCTACTCATCCTGTAGCTAAGTATGGCGTAACGTTATTTCTACTCCCCCTGTAGCGAGGTACAACAAAACGTTATTTCTACTAATCCTGAAGCTAAGTACGGCGTAACGTTATTTCTACTGGTCCTGTAGCGAGACACATTCTACCCTAATCCTGTGGCGAGGTACGGCACAACGTTATTTCTACTCGTTCTGATGCGAGGTACGACACAATGTTATTTCTACTCGTCCTGTGGGGATGTATGGCACAATGTTATTTCTACTCGTTCTGTACCGAGGTACGGTACAACGTTATTTCTACTCGTCCTGTAGCGAGGTACGGCACAACGTTATTTCTACTCGTCCTGTAGCGAGGTACGGCACAACGTTATTTCTACTCGTCCTGTAGGGATGTACGGCACAACGTTATTTCTACTCGTCCTGTAGCTAAATACGGCGTAACGTTATTTCTACTCGTCCTGTGGGGATGTACGGCACAACGTTATTTCTACTCATCCTGTGGGGATGTACGGCACAACTTTATTTCTACTCGTCCTGTAACGAGGTACGGCACAACGTTATTTCTACTCGTCCTGTAACGAGGTAATGCACATCGTTATTTCTGCTCGTCCTCTGGCGAGGTACGGCATAACGTTATTCCTACTCGTCCTCTACCGAGGTACGTCACAACGTTATTTCTATTCGTCCTGTAGCGAGGTACGACACAACGTTATTTCTACTCGTACTCTGGGGATGTACGGCATAACGTTATTTCTACTCGTTCTGTACCGAGGTACGGCACAACGTTATTTCTACTCGTCCTGTAGCGAGGTACGGCACAACGTTATTTCTACTCGTCCTGTGGGGATGTACGGCACAACGTTATTTCTACTCGTCCTATAGCTAAGTACGGCGTAACGTTATTTCTACTCGTCCTGTGGGGATGTACGGCACAACGTTATTTCTACTCGTCCTGTGGGGATGTACGGCTCAACGTTATTTCTACTCGTCCTGTAGCGAGGTACGGCACAACGTTATTTCTACACGTCCTGTAACGAGGTAATGCACAACGTTATTTCTGCTCGTCCTCTGGCGAGGTACGGCATAACGTTATTTCTACTCGTCCTGTAGCGAGGTACGGCACAACGTTAATTCTACTCGTCCTCTGGCGAGGTACGGCATAACGCTATTTCTACTCGTTCTGTACCGAGGTACGGCACAACGTTATTTCTACTCGTCCTGTAGCGAGGTACGGCATAACGTTATTTCTACTCGTCCTGTGGGGATGTACGGCACA
>JAHLWY010002681.1:0-10969 GCA_020002185.1 Paraescarpia echinospica | reverse complement strand
GATATCAACCTACACATATAACTAGATTAACCGCTAAGGGGAATGTATGTTACCCTTTCATCTCCGTCACGTAAGTTACAAGAAAATAGTACGTAAGTTATGAGTGTGAAAACTCATTCCCATTTGATGTTTTATCTTGTCTGATGGAGTATTACATTTAGTATTCACGAAAGAAACCTGTCCCATGTCAAAGTAATCGAAAAAAAATTACGCATATTACACCAAAACGGTATTTTCAAGTGCATTCTTTGCGCGGACGGTTCCGTAATGTGGTCTTACCCCAAATTGAAGTCCTGCATATTAAAAATCTTCACGAAGGCTAGACTGATATCAAGCTATACATATAACTAGATTAACCGCAAAGGCGAATGTATGTTACCCTTTCATCTCCGTCACGTAAGTTACAAGAAAATAGTACGTTAGTGATTGGTATGAAAATTCATTCCCATTTGATGTTTTGACTTGTCTAATGCAGTAGTACATTCAGTATTCTCGAAACAAACGTGTCCCATGTCAAAGTGATCGATAAAAATTCACGCATATCACACCAAAACGGTATTTTCAAGTGTACTCATTGCGCGGACGGATCCGTACAGTGGTCTTACCCCAAATTGATGTCCTGCATGATACAAATCTTCAGGAAGGCTGGACTGATATCAAGCTACACATATAACTAGATTAACCGCAAAGGGGAATGTATGTTACCCTTTCATCTCCGTCACGTAAGTTACAAGAAAATAGTACGTAAGTGATGGGTATGAAAACTCATTCCCACTTGATGTTTTATCTCGTATAATGCAGTAGTACATTTAGTATTCTCGAAATAAACGTGTCCTTTGTCAAAGTGATCGGAAAAAATTACGCATATCACACCAAAACGGTATTTTCAAGTGCACTCTTTGCGCGGACGGATCCGTAATGTGGTCTTACCCAAAATTGATGTTTTGCATGTTACAACTTTTCCCGAAGGCTAGACTGATATCAAGCTACACATGTAACTAGATTAACCGCAAAGGGGAATGTATGTAATCCTTTCATCGCCGTCACGTAAGTTACAAGAAAATAGTACATAAGTTATGAGTGTGAAAACTCATTCCCATTATATATTTTATCTTATCTAATGCATTAGTACATTCAGTATTCTCGAAACAAACGTGTCCAATGTCAAAGTGATCGAAAAAAAATCACGCATTTCACACCAAAACGGTATTTTCAAGTGCACTCTTTGCGCGGACGGATCCGTAATGTGGCCTTACCCCAAATTGATGTCCTGCATGTTACAAATCTTCAGCAAGTATTAGACTGATATCAAGCTACACATGTAACTAGATTAACCCCAAAGGGGAATGTATGTTACCCTTCATCTCCCTTCACGTAAGCTAGAAAATAGTACGTAAATTATGGGTGTGAAAATTCATTCCCATTTGATATTTCACGTTGTCTGATGCAGTACATCTTAGTACTGTCACATGTCCCATGGATCAAGCACCACGCATATCTCAAAACGGTATTTTCAAGTGCATTCTTTGCGCGGACGGATCCGTAATGTGGTCTTACCCCAAATTGATGTCCTGCATGTTACAAATCTTCACGAAGGCTAGACTGATATCAAGCTACACATATAACTAGATTAACCGCAAAGGGGAATGTATGTTACCCTTTCATCTCCGTCACGTAATTTACAAGAAAATAGTACGTAAGTGATGGGTATGAAAACTCATTCCCACTTGATGTTTTATCTCGTATAATGCAGTAGTACATTTAGTATTCTCGAAACAAACGTGTCCTTTGTCAAAGTGATCGGAAAAAATTACGCATATCACACCAAAACGGTATTTTCAAGTGCACTCTTTGCGCGGACGGATCCGTAATGTGGTCTTACCCAAAATTGATGTGTTGCATGTTACAACTTTTCCCGAAGGCTAGACTGATATCAAGCTACACATGTAACTAGATTAACCGCAAAGGGGAATGTATGTAATCCTTGCATCGCCGTCACGTAAGTTACAAGAAAATAGTACATAAGTTATGAGTGTGAAAACTCATTCCCATTATATATTTTATCTTATCTAATGCAGTAGTAAATTCAGTATTCTCGAAACAAATGTGTCCAATGTCAAAGTGATCGAAAAAAAATCACGCATTTCACACCAAAACGGTATTTTCAAGTGCACTCTTTGCGCGGACGGATCCGTAATGTGGCCTTACCCCAAATTGATGTCCTGCATGTTACAAATCTTCAGCAAGGCTAGACTGATATCAAGCTACACATGTAACTAGATTAACCCCAAAGGGGAATGTATGTTACCCTTTCATCTCCTTCACGTAAGTTACAAGAAAATAGTACGTAAATTATGGGTGTGAAAATTCATTCCCATTTGATATTTTATGTTGTCTGATGCAGTAGAACATTCAGTATTTTCGAAACAAACATGTCCCATGTCAAAGTGATCGAAAAAAATTCACGCATATCACACCAAAACGGTATTTTCAAGTGCACTCTTTGCGCGGACGGATCAGTAATGTGGTCTTACCCCAAATTGATGTCCTGCATGTTACAAATCTTCACGAAGGCTGGACTGATATCAAGCTACACATATAACTAGATTAACCGCAAAGGGGAATGTATGTTACCCTTTCATCTCCGTCACGTAAGTTACAAGAAAATAGTGCGTAAGTGATGGGTATGAAAACTCATTCCCATTTGATGTTTTATCTTGTATAATGCAGTAGTACATTTAGTATTCTCAAGTGCATTCTTTGCGCGGACGGATCCGTAATGTGGTCTTACACCAAATTGAGATCCTGCATGTTACAAATCTTCAGGAAGGCTAGACTGATATCAAGCCACACATGGAACTAGATTAACCGCAAAAGGGAATGTATGTTACCCTTTCATCTCCGTCACGTAAGTTACAAGAAAATAGTACGTAAGTTATGAGTGTGAAAACTCATTCCCATTTGATGTTTTATCTTCTCTGATGGAGTATTACATATAGTATTCACGAAAGAAACCTGTCCCATGTCAAAGTGATCGAAAAAAAATTTACGCATATTACACCAAAACGGTATTTTCAAGTTCACTCTTTGCGCGGACGGATCCGTAAAGTGGTCTTACCCCAAATTGAAGTCCTGCATATTAAAAATCTTCACGAAGGCTAGACTGATATCAAGCTACACATATAACTAGATTAACCGCAAAGGGGAATGTATGTTACCCTTTCATCTCCGTCACGTAAGTTACAAGAAAATAGTACGTTAGTGATTGATATGAACATTCATTCCCATTTGATGTTTTGTCTTGTCTAATGCAGTAGTACATTCAGTATTCTCGAAACAAACGTGTCCCATGTCAAAGTGATCGAAAAAAATTCACGCATATCACACCAAAACAGTATTTTCAAGTGTACTCATTGCGCGGAAGGATCAGCAATGTGGTCTTACCCAAAATTGATATCTTGCATGTTACAAATCTTCATAAAGGCTAGACTGATATTAAGCTACACATATAACTAGAATAACCGTAAAGAGGAATAAATGTTACCCTTTCATCTCCGTCACGTAAGTTACAAGAAAATAGTACGTAAATTATGGGTGTGAAAATTCATTCCCATTTGATATTTTATGTTGTCTGATGCAGTAGTACATACAGTATTCTCGAAACAAACATGTCCCATGTCAAAGTGATCGAAAAAAATTCACGCATATCACACCAAAACGGTATTTTCAAGTGCACTTTTTGCGCGGACGGATCCATAATGTGGTCTTACCCCAAATTGATGTCCTGCAAGTTACAAATCTTCATGAAGGCTAGACTGATATGAAGCTACACATATAACTAGATTAACCGCAAAGGGGAATGTATGTTATCCTTTCATCTCCGTCACGTAAGTTACAAGAAAATAGTACGTAAGTGATTGGTATGAAAATTCATTCCCATTAGATATTTTATCTTATCTAATTCAGTAGTACATTTAGTATTCTCGAAACAAACGTGTCCCATGTCAAAGTAATCGAAAAAAATTACGCATATCACACCAAAACGGTATTTTCAAGTGCACTCTTTGCGCGGACGGATCCGTAATGTGGTCTTACCCCAAATTGATGTCCTGCATGTTACAAATCTTCAGCAAGGCTAGACTGATATCAAGCTACACATGTAACTAGATTAACACCAAAGGGGAATGTATGTTACCCTTTCATCTCCGTCAGGTAAGTTACAAGAAAATAGTACGTAAGTTATGAGTGTGAAAACTCATTCCCATTAGATGTTTTATCTTGTTTACTGCAGTAGTATATTCAGTATTCTCGAAACAAACGTGTCCCCTGTCAAAGTGATCGAAAAAAATTCACGCATATCACACCACAACGGTATTTTCAAGTGCACTCTTTCCGCGGACGGATCCGTAATGTGGTCTTACCCAAAATTGATGTGTTGCATGTTACAAATCTTCCCGAAGGCTAGACTGATATCAAGCTACACATGTAACTAGATTAACCGCAAAGGGGAATGTATGTTACCATTTCATCTCCGTTACGTAAGTTACAAAAAAAAGTACGTAAGTTATGAGTGTGAAAACTCATTCCCGTTAGATGTTTTATCTTGATTAATGCAGTAGTTCATTCAATATTCTCGAAACAAACGTGTCTCATGTCAAAGTGATGGAAACAAATTTACGCCTATAACACCAAAACAGTATTTTCAAGTGCACTTTTTGCGCGGACGGATCCGTAATGTGGTCTTACCCCCAAATTGATGTCCTGCATGATACAAATCTTCATGAAGGCTAGACTGATATGAAGCTACACATATAACTAGATTAACCGCAAAGGGGAATGTATGTTATCCTTTCATCTCCGTCACGTAAGTTACAAGAAAATAGTACGTAAGTGATTGGTATGAAAATTCATTCCCATTTGATGTTTTATCTTGTCTAATGCAGTAGTACATTTAGTATTCTCGAAACAAACGTGTCCCATGTCAAAGTGATCGAAAAAAATGTACGCATATCACACCAAAACGGTATCTTCAAGTGCATTCTTTGCGCGGACGGATCCGTAGTGTGGTCTTACACCAAATTGAGATCCTGCATGTTACAAATCTTCAGGAAGGCTAGTCTGATATCAAGCTACACATGGAACTAGATTAACCGCAAAAGGGAATGTATGTTACCGTTTCATCTCCGTCACGTAAGTTACAAGAAAATAGTACGTTAGTGTTTGGTATGAAAATTCATTCCCATTTGATGTTTTGTCTTGTCTAATGCAGTAGCACATTCAGTATTCTCGAAACAAAGGTGTCCCATGTCAAAGTGATCGAAAAAAATTCACGCATATCACACCAAAACGGTATTTTCAAGTGTACTCATTGCGCGGAAGGATCCGTAATGTGGTCTTACCCAAAATTGATGTCTTGCATGTTACAAATCTTCATAAAGGCTAGACTGATATTAAGCTACACATATAACTAGATTAACCGTAAAGAGGAATAAATGTTACCCTTTCATCTCCGTCACGTAAGTTACAAGAAAATAGTACGTAAATTATGGGTGTGAAAACTCATTCCCATTTGATGTTTTATCTTGTCTAATGGAGTATTACATTTAGTATTCTCGAAACAAACGTGTCCCATGTCAAAGTGATCGAAAAAAATTCACGCATATCACACTAAAACGGTATTTTCAAGTGTACTCATTGCGCGGAAGGATCCGTAATGTGGTCTTACCCAAAATTGATGTCTTGCATGTTACAAATCTTCATAAAGGCTAGACTGATATTAAGCTACACATATAACTAGATTAACCGTAAAGAGGAATAAATGTTACCCTTTCATCTCCGTCACGTAAGTTACAAGAAAATAGTACGTAAATTATGTGTGTGAAAATTCATTCCCATTTGATATTTTATGTTGTCTGATGCAGTAGTGCATTCAGTATTCTCGAAACAAACATGTCCCATGTCAAAGTGATCGAAAAAAATTCACGCATATCACACCAAAACGGTATTTTCAAGTGCACTTTTTGCGCGGACGGATCCGTAATGTGGTCTTACCCCAAATTGATGTCCTGCATGTTACAAATCTTCAGCAAGGCTAGACTGATATCAAGCTACACATGTAACTAGATTAACCCCAAAGGGGAATGTATGTTACCCTTTCATCTCCGTCACGTAAGTTACAAGAAAATAGTACGTAAGTTATGAGTGTGAAAACTCATTCCCATTAGATGTTTTATCTTGTTTACTGCAGTAATACATTCAGTATTCTCGAAACAAACGTGTCCCATGTCAAAGTGATCGAAAAAAAATTATGCATATGACACCAAAACGGTATTTTCAAGTGCACTTTTTGCGCGGACGGATCCATAATGTGGTCTTACCCCAAATTGATATCCTGCAAGTTACAAATCTTCATGAAGGCTGGACTGATATGAAGCTACACATATAACTAGATTAACCGCAAAGGGGAATGTATGTTATCCTTTCATCTCCGTCACGTAAGTTACAAGAAAATAGTACGTAAGTTATGGGTGTGAAAACTCATTCCCATTTCATGTTTTATGTTGTCTAGTGGAGTTTTACATTCAGTATTCTCGACACAAACATGTCCCATGTCAAAGTGATCGAAGAAAATTCACACATATCACACCAAAACGGTATTTTCAAGTGCACTCTTTGCGCGGACGGATCCGTAATGTGGTCTTACCCCAAATTGATGTCGTGCATGTTACACATCTTCAGAAAGGCTAGACTGATATCAAGCTATACATGTAACTAGATTAACCGCAAAGGGGAATGTATGTTACCCTTTCATCTGCGTCACGTAAGTTACAAGAAAATACTACGTAAGTTATGAGTGTGAAAACTCATTCCCATTAGATATTTTATCTTATCTAATGCAGTAGTACATTCAGTAATCTCGAAACAAACGTGTCCAATGTCAAAGTGATTGAAAAAAAATCACGCATATCACACCAAAACGGTATTTTCAAGTGCATTCTTTGCGCGGACGGATCCGTAATGTGGTCTTACCCCAAATTGATGTCCTGCATGTTACAAATCTTCAGCAAGGCTAGACTGATATCAAGCTACACATGTAACTAGATTAACCCCAAAGGGGAATGTATGTTACCCTTTCATCTCCGTCACGTAAGTTACAAGAAAATAGTACGTAAGTTATGAGTGTGAAAACTCATTCCCATTAGATGTTTTATCTTGTTTACTGCAGTAGTACATTCAATATTCTCGAAACAAACGTGTCCCATGTCAAAGTGATCGAAACAAAATTATGCATATGACACCAAAACGGTATTTTCAAGTGCACTTTTTGCGCGGACGGATCCATAATGTGGTCTTACCCCAAATTGAGGTCCTGCAAGTAACAAATCTTCATGAAGGCTGGTCTGATATGAAGATCCACATATAACTAGATTAACCGCACAGGGGAATGTATGTAATCCTTACATCTCCGTCACGTAAGTAACAAGAAAATAGTACGTAAGTTATGGGTGTGACAACTCATTCCCATTTGATGTTTTATCTTGTCTAATGGAGTATTACATTTAGTATTCACGAAAGAAACGTGTCCCGTGTCAAAGTGATCGAAACAAATTCACGCATATCACACCACAACGGTATTTTCAAGTATATTCATTGCGCGGAATGATCCGTAATGTGGTCTTACCCAAAATTGATGTCTTGCATGTTACAAATCTTCATAAAGGCTAGACTTATATTAAGCTACACATATAACTAGATTAACCGTAAAGAGGACTAAATGTTAACCTTTCATCTCCGTCACGTAAGTTACAAGAAAATAGTACGTAAATTATGGGTGTGAAAATTCATTCCCATTTGATATTTTATGATGTCTGATGCAGTAGTACATTCAGTATTCTCGAAACAAACATGTCCCATGTCAAAGTGATCGAAAAAAATTCACGCATATCACACCAAAACGGTATTTTCAAGTGCACTTTTTGCGCGGACGGATCCATAATGTGGTCTTACCCCAAATTGATGTCCTGCAAGTTACAAATCTACATGAAGGCTGGACTGATATGAAGCTACACATATAACTAGATTAACCGCAAAGGGGAATGTATGTTATCCTTTCATCTCCATCACGTAAGTTACAAGAAAATAGTACGTAAGTGATTGGTATGAAAATTCATTCCCATTTGATGTTTTATCTTGTCTAATGCAGTAGTACATTCAGTATTCTCGAAACAAACGTGTCCCATGTCAAAGTGATCGAAACAAATTCACGCATATCACACCAAAACGGTATTTTCAAGTGCACTCTTTGCGCGGACGGATCCGTAATGTGGTCTTACCCCAAATTGATGTCCTGTATGTTACAAATCTTCATGAAGGCTAGTCTGATATGACGATCCACATATAACTAGATTAACCGCAAAGGGGAATGTATGTAATCCTTTCATCGCCGTCACGTAAGTTACAAGAAAATAGTACGTAAATTATGGGTGTGAAAACTCATTCCCATTTGATGTTTTATCTTGTCTAATGGAGTATTACATTTAGTATTCACGAAAGAAACGTGTCCCATGTCAAAGTGATTGAAAACAAATTACTCTTGTGACACCAAAACGGTATTTTCAAGTGCACTTTTTGCGCGGACGGATCCGTAATGTGATCTAACCCCAAATTGATGTTCTGCATGTTACAAATCTTCATGAAGGCTGGACTGATATGAAACTACACATATAACTAGATTAACCGCAAAGGGGAATGTATGTAATCCTTTCATCGCCGACACGTAAGTTACAAGAAAATAGTACGTAAATTATGGGTGTGAAAACTCATTCCCATTTGATGTTTTATCTTGTCTAATGGAGTATTACATTTAGTATTCACGAAAGAAACGTGTCCCATATCAAAGTGATTGAAAAAAAATTACTCTTATGACACCAAAACGGTATTTTCAAGTGCACTTTTTGCGCGGACGGATCCGTAATGTGATGTAACCCCAAATTGATGTTCTGCATGTTACACATTTTCATGAAGGCTAGACTGATATCAAGCTACACATATAACTAGATTAACCCCAAAGGGGAATGAATGTTACCCTTTCATCTCCGTCACGTAAGTTACAAGAAAATAGTACGTAAGTTATGAGTGTGAAAACTCATTCCCATTAGATGTTTTATATTGTTTACTGCAGTAGTACATTCAGTATTCTCGAAACAAACGTGTCCCATGTCAAAGTGATCGAAAAAAAATTACGCATATGACACCAAAACGGTATTTTCAAGTGCACTTTTTGTGCGGACGGATCCATAATGTGGTCTTACCCCAAATTGAGGTCCTGCAAGTAACAAATCTTCATGAAGGCTAGTCTGATATGAAGATCCACATATAACTAGATTAACCGCACAGGGGAATGTATGTAATCCTTACATCTCCGTCACGTAAGTTACAAGAAAATAGTACGAAAGTTATGGGTGTGACAACTCATTCCCATTTGATGTTTTATCTTGTCTAATGGAGTATTACATTTAGTATTCACGAAAGAAACGTGTCCCGTGTCAAAGTGATCGAAAAAAATTCACGCATATGACACCACAACGGTATTTTCAAGTGCATTCTTTCCGCGGACGGATCCGTAATGTGGTCTTACCCAAAATTGATGTGTTGCATGTTACAAATCTTCCCGAAGGCTAGACTGATATCAAGCTACACATGTAACTAGATTAACCGCAAAGGGGAATGTATGTTACCATTTCATCTCCGTCACGTAAGTTACAAGAAAATAGTACGTAAGTTATGAGTGTGAAAACTCATTCCCATTAGATGTTTTATCTTGTTTAATGCAGTAGTACATTCAGTGTTATCGAAACAAACGTGTCCCATGTCAAAGTGATCGAAAAAAAGTTACGCTTATAACACCAAAACGGTATTTTCAAGTGCATTCTTTGCGCGGACGGATCCGTAATGTGGTCTTACACCAAATTGAGATCCTGCATGTAACAAATCTTCAGGAAGGCTAGACTGATATCAAGCTACACATGGAACTAGATTAACCGCAAAAGGGAATGTATGTTACCCTTTCATCTCCGTCACGTAAGTTACAAGAAAATAGTACGTAAGTTATGAGTGTGAAAACTCATTCCCATTTGATGTTTTATCTTGTCTGATGGAGTATTACATTTAGTATTCACGAAAGAAACCTGTCCCATGTCAAAGTGATAGAAAAAAATTTACGCATATTACACCAAAACGGTATTTTCAAGTTCACTCTTTGCGCGGACGGAACCGTAATATGGTCTTACCCCAAATTGAAGTCCTGCATATTAAAAATCTTCACGAAGGCTAGACTGATATCAAGCTACACATATAACTAGATTAACAGCAAAGGGGAATGTATGTTACCCTTTCATCTCCTTCACGTAAGTTACAAGAAAATAATACGTTAGTGATTGGTATGAAAATTCATTCCCATTTGATGTTTTGTCTTGTCTAATGCAGTAGTACATTCAGTATTCTCGAAAAAAACGTGTCCCATGTCAAAGTGATCGAAAAAAATTCACGCATATCACACCAAAACGGTATTTTCAAGTGTACTCATTGCGCGGAAGGATCCGTAATGTGGTCTTACCCAAAATTGATGTCTTGCATGTTACAAATTTTCATAAAGGCTAGACTGATATTAAGCTACACATATAACTACATTAACCGTAAAGAGGAATAAATGTTACCCTTTCATCTCCGTCACGTAAGTTACAAGAAAATAGTACGTAAATTATGGGTGTGAAAATTCATTCCCATTTGATATTTTATGTTGTCTGATGCAGTAGTACATACAGTATTCTCGAAACAAACATGTCCCATGTCAAAGTGATCGAAAAAAATTCACGCATATCACACCAAAACGGTATTTTCAAGTGCACTTTTTGCGCGGACGGATCCATAATGTGGTCTTACCCCAAATTGATGTCCTGCAAGTTACAAA